>CAUYLG010025885.1:0-10014 GCA_963573385.1 Cacajao melanocephalus | reverse complement strand
TGGGGGGGGTGCGTTTGGGTCCATCTTTTTAATTTCCTTCCTCCCTTATCTTTCCATTTCTTTATTCCCATCACTCAAACTTTTTTTTTTTTTTTTTTTTTTTTTTTTGAGATGGAGGTTCGCTCTTGTTGCCCCGGCTGGAGTGCAGTGGTGCAATCTCAGCTCACTGCAATCTCCACCTCCCCGGTTCAAGGGATTCTCCTGCCTCAGACTCCCAAGTAGCTGAGATTACAGGCATGTACCACCACACCCGGCTAATTTTTATATTTTTAGTAGAGATGGGGTTTCACTATGTTGGCCAGGCTGGTCTCAAAGTCCTGACCTCAGATGATCCTCCTGCCTCGGCCTTCCAAAATGCTGGGATTATAGGCGTGAGCCACCAGACCCAACTGGGTCTCTATCTTCTTGAAATGACTTTTTGGTATAAGTTGATTTTCATTTCTTCCTTTTTCTAAACCATCACGATAAGCAATATGTGAGAAAGTTTTGAGACAGGATTTACAGCCAATACCTTGGTTAGCTTCATCTTGCTTTAAAATTCAAGTTTAAATCTTGTCAGATAACAATGTGAAAATAAAGCTACAATGATGGGGGAAGCTTTGACTCGGTTTTCTTCTTCCATTTCTCTCTGCCTTTACACCCTCATTCATTCATTCATTTATTCGTTAATGCATTCAACAAATAACTATTGGAAACTTATGTGCCAGGTGCCAAGGTAGGGACCGGGAAGACAGAGGTGAACAAGATGAATGTGGTCCTTGCACTCATGGGGGCTCATGATCTGCTGGGAAAGACAGATATTAAATAGTAATTGTGTAAACTGCATCTAACTACCATTGTGATCTGACCTTGAGTGAAACCACGCGGTGGTGTGAGCATGTGAAAGGGAGACCCTCATGTTCTTGAAATGTTGGCATATCAGAGAAGGAGCCTTTGAAAAAGAGGCACTTAATCTGAGACAAAGGAGTGGACATTAGCCAGGGGGAAGGGCACACGGGGAAAAGAACCTTTCATTCATTCAACAGATATCTGTAGAGTATCTGCCATGGGCCAAGCCCTATTCTAGATGCTGGGGACACATCAGTGAACAGAACAGACAGCGTCTCTGCCTTCACAGGGTCAACATCCTAGGGGGAGGAGATAGATAATAAAGAGGATAATAAGTACCTAAATGATTAAACAAAAATATTGTTATTGGCGGCAAACCCCATGAGGAATTTAAACAGCGTGGTGTGACAGCAAGTGACAAGGGGTGGGGTAGCTGCCTTAGAGATGGGGGTTAGTTTGGTCCTCTCTGAGAAGCTGAGACCGAGGGCATGGGGAAGAAAGAACCAGCTATGGGAAATCTGGAGAATGGTGTTATGAAAGGAGGAGACAGCACACACAAAGGCCTTGAGACTGGAATGATCTTGTCATGTTTGGGGCCAGTGTGTGGTTGCAGCAGAGTGGGGTGGGGGTGAGGTAGAAGGTGAGATCGGAGAGTCAGCCAAGGGTCTGATCATGTAAGGCTTTGTGGGCCATCATTAAAAGTTTGGATTTTAAAACACCGCATGCTCTCACTCATAAGCGGGAGTTGAACAAAGAGAACACATGGACACAAGGAGGGAATATCACACACTGGTGCCTGTCATGGGGTGAGGGGCAAGGGGAGGGAGAGCATTAGGACAAATACCTAATGCATGCGGGGCTGAAACCTAGATGCTGGATTGACAGGTGCAGCAAGCCACCATGGCACATGTATACCTATGTAACAAAACTGCAGGTTCAGCACTTGTATCCCAGAACTTAAAGTCAAAAGAAAGTTCAGATTTTAGTCCAAAAGAGTAGATGCTTCCGAATGAGCAGTCCTTTTGACACTGAGGAATAGAACAGACATGCTGGCACTATAACCCATATCTAGGGGACCATCAACTTGTTAGTGTCCCTGGCATGGTCTTTTATTCCAAAGAAAAAAAAATGAAGAATAAAGAAAGTTGTGGAAAATGTACTGATGTCACCTACCAAAGACGAAAGAGCAAAATGACAAGAACAGTTTCCTGATCACTGGTCAACAAGGAGAAATGCTTGTCTTAATTACAAAAGAAACACTAACTCAACTGCAAAGTCTGCTTGTCGAGGCAAAGTAGCATTTTGTGATTGGGAGTTAAAGACTGACTTTCCAGTATTTTTTTTTTTTTGAATTGGAGTCTCCCTCTGTTGCCAGGCTGGGGCACAGTGGTGGGATCTCAGCTCACTGCAACCTCTGCCTCCCAGGTTCAAGTGATTCTCCTGCCTCAGCCTCCCAAGTAGCTGGGATTATAGGCACACGCCACCACGCCCAGTTAATTTTTGTATTTTTAGTAGAGATAGGGTTTCACCATGTTGGCCAGGATGGTCTTGATCTCCTGACCTTGTGATCCACCTGCCTCAGCCTCCCAAAGTGCTGGGATTGCAGGCATGAGCCACCTCGCCCAGCCGACCTTCCAGCTTTTAATAATAAAGACCTTTTCAAGGACACACAAAAAAAGTTTGGATTTTAAAGGCTGGGTATGGTGGCTTACACCTATAATTCCAGCACTTTGGGAGGCAGAGGCAGGAGGATTGCTTGAGGCCAGAAGTTTGAGACTAGTCTGGGCCACATAGCGAGATGCCCATCTCTATAAAAAAAAAAAAAGTTTGAGTTTTAATGCCATGGGCAGTCACTGGGTGTGTGGGTTGGGTTTCAGCAGAGGAATGGCTTGATTAAGTCCAGGTTGTGAGATAAACCTGGCTGCTATGTGTGTGTTTTAACTGAATGGACGTGCTTTGCAGGCAGGATGTAGTAGACAGAATAATGCTCCCCCAAATATATCCCCATACATATCCCTGTAACTTGTCAATATATTGGGTTACATGGCAAAGATGACTTAAGGGAGCACATGGAATTAAGGTTGCTAATCAGCTGACCTTGAAATAAGATTATCCTGGATCATTTAGGTGGACCCAAAGTAATGACAAGGATCCTTAAGTGGGAAGAGAGAGGAAAAGGAGTCAGAGTAAAAGAGATGCAGTATGAAAAAGACATCTTAAGGGGAGGAGCTAGATACAAAGAAGATAATAAATAAGTAAACGGCGACTTTGCTGACTTTGAAGATGGAAGGGTGTCCTGAGTCAACGAATGTGAATAGCTTCTAGAAGGCGGAAAAGGCAAGAAAAGGGGTTCTCTCTACAAGTTTCCAGAAAGGAATCCACCCCTTCCACCATCTTGATTTTGGTCCAGCATACCCATTTTAGACTTCTGACCTCCAGAACTGCAATATAATAAATTTGGGTTGTTTAAAGTCATTAAGTTTGTAATAGTTGTTATAACAGAGAGCCCTGTAAGAAAGCTACTGTAGGCCTGGTGTGGTGGCTTATGCCTGTAGTCCCAGCACTTTAGGAGGCTGAGGTGGGCAGATCACTTCAGGCCAGGAGTTTGAGACTAGCCTGACCAACACGGTGAAACCCCATCTCTACCAAAATTACAAAAAATTAGCTGGGTGTGATGGCTCACACCTGTAGTCCCACGTACTCAGGAGGCTGAGGCAGAAGAATCGCTTGAACCCGGGAGGCGGAGGTTGCACTGAGCCAAGATTGTGCCACTGTACTCCAGCCTGGGCAACAGAGCAAGACTCCATCTCAAAGAAAAAAAAAAAGAAAGCTACTATAGCTTTCTTTTAGATGAGCTTTGGTAATGGCTCAAGAAATGCTTATTTACCTTCCCTTTAGGCGTGTGTTAGGTCTTCTTTCTTGGGGATGATCAGGCCATTTCTACACAGGCAAGATTTGGCCTTTTATGAGTTCCTCCCAATGCTTTCACTTCAAAGTACAACTAGTCCCCATGTACGGAATTCCACGTCACCTGGGGGAGTGAACACTTGGTCACAGTGCCAGGAGCAGACAGCTTGGGTGCATCAGTGAACCAGCGTGTGAGTGTGAACTAAGAAAGTCTACACTGTGACAGGAAGAGAGTTGAATGCCATGACCAGGTCATTGCAGATTTGACTGGGTGCTCACCTGAGATTTGAAACAGGTGCTCGAGTTGAAACTCTCAGATGCCTCATTTAGGCAACGCACAGAGGCAACTTTCTACTTCTCTCTTCTGACCCCTGATAAATAGATCTCTACTGGAATGAATGAATGAATGAATGAATGAATGAGTGAATGTACTAGAAAAGGAATTCCTTCTTTCTGTGGCTTCTCCAGCAAGCGTAAGTGATGCTTGAGTTGTCTTTATGCCTGCCTTTCTTTGTGCTTGTCCAAACCAGAATTCAAAGTGCCTGGCTTGGTTCAGGGACCTATTTTTATAGGGCAACCCCCCAGGCTTAAATATTACACATTTATGAGTATTTTTAAAGGACTGGTTGTAACCCATGAGCATGAACTCTATCTTACAAGATTCTTCTTCTTCTTTTTTTTTTTTTTTTGTAATTGGTGGCCCAGAACAGTCTCTTATATTTAGAAGCCTGAATCTAGGGTTACGTATCAAGATACGTGCATCATGCTGTTTTGCTGAATGCAGCTGTCCTGCTGTAGGCCAAAGGTAATTTGCTGATCCAGGAGCTGAGGCCAGCGATTTTATGTCTGCATCTGTTTCTGCCCATAACCTGTGGGCAGAAACAGGGCAACCTCAAGAGCCGTGGCCCTATCAGCCTCAGCAACGTGAAGAATGGGGAGACTGGGACTGACCCTTCCTTCTCTTAAGTATAGCCAATGTGTTCTGCTACAGAGTGACGTTGTAATACTTTGTTCATGCCTCTGTCTGGGCACACTCATGTTTCCTTCTCATTGCGTGTGTGTGTGTGTGTGTGTGTGTGTGCATGTCTGTTCCCCACACTGGACTATTGCCACCTTCTCAGGGGTCTCTCTTAAACATGCTGGAATTCCCAAAGCCTATCCCAGTTTCTGTGGTTGAGTAGTTGCTCTATAAATATTGGTCAGAGGAGGAGATGGATGAGTGTGACAACCCCATGGGGAAATTGTCTGGAAAGCTATTAAGTTACTTTTGCCTTGCATATGGAAGGTGTAGTAAGAAGGGGCATGCTTAATGTAGACACTGGTTTTTATTTTTTTGCCCAGCAACTCTCTCTCCTTCTTCTGGTAAAAGCACTTTGGTTTTCCTTTGGGGAACCACCCTTCCCGTACCCTCAATCCATAAAGTTTGGGTGGAGCTGACTTTACATTCAGTTCCAGTGATTGAATCCTGACTTCAAGCCTGGCCAGTGAGGGTACCACATGCCCTTGGCCACAGCATCCATTTGTGTTGGCACAGTGGCCACACTTGTTTGTTAATGACTGGTATCCATTTTGATAGGTTGGTTTCTGTTTTATATCAATTGTTCATTATATTGAATTGAATCATTCTTCCCTCTGGAGCTATTAGGGAAGAAATACTTTCCACAGGCATTGCTAAGCGGGTAGGAAAAAGTCCAAAGCTGTTGGCAGTCATCTTGTCCCTATTAAACTGAAATGAACTCAGCAAGTTGGGGCTGAGACGTGGAAAGGTACACGTTTCCAAAATCCCCATGTACCTGGATCCACCTGCACTTGAAGCAATCCCTGGAATTTTCCATTTTATGAGCAGTAAACTCTACTTTTTGCTCTATTTAGCCAGTTTTTGTAACTGGCTGATGAAAGAATCCCTTGGCTGATACAATACACCAATCCCTTTTTATACTGTGCATTTGCGAGTGGAGCAGGGGCAATCTTAGCTTTGGAGGAAGCTCTGGACAAGCCCATCATCCCAACAAAGACCATTTTGTTGCTCTTAGAGCTTAGGACCTAGGAGATGCCCAACAAAAATCAGAGGCCCTCTTGTCCCCAAGGATCTCATTTAATGACAGGATTTATTTTATTTTACTTTCACTTTAATGGGATCAACATTTTCAGTGCCTCATAAGAGGACATTTCTGGCCATAAATTAGTTGTGAGTGGTGTCTCTTTAGTGCCACCCCTGGCCTCTCTGGAGTCTTCCCTGGGGACTGAGGCTGGAATAGATGAGCTTATTTTGGTTACGAAAATCTCTGGAAGGTGGGGAACCCCAAGAAAACACGATTCACACACTGTGGTACACAGGCTTACTTAAAACCTTTTTTATTCTGCCTCTCAGCGACACTTTTCATTTGATTTGAGTAAAAGACCAGGGACCCAAACACACACAAACAAAAGACAGGATGTCAGAAACAGAAGATTCAATCTATTGGAATGATGCTAGCATCTCCGTGTGCTGAGATTTCGTGTCCCTGATTCAATGTCCTCCTGGGACAAGCGCTGGCTCATCACGACATCCGGGTCAAATGACAGATAGAATCTGATGTTCATCAGCTTTTATTTTTTTTGCTAGGGTTCTATATATGAAAAAATGCGGAAACTCACCATTATCCAAGAACAATGGTTTGTATTGGTATAGAACTTAGAATCCCTCATCCCTCCAGGGTTATTCACATCTATTATGGCAATTAATTTTTATAACAACACTGTGAGGTAAGTAGGCAGGCATTCTTATCCACATTTTTCAGGTGAAGAAATTTTAGGCACAGAAAGGCTAAGGAACTTGCCTAAAATCAGCTTGCATAGCTAGTTAGTGGCCAAAACCACACCTGCAAAAGCAAAAGGGCACTGGAACTCAGGTATTTTGACTCTCAGCCTCTTATTCATTTATTCATTCAATTAAAATAATCTGCCTTTCTTTTTTTCTTGCTCTGTCAGCCAGGCTGGAGTGCAGTGGTGCAGTCTTGGCTCACAGCAACCTCTGCTTTCCAGATTCAAGTGATTCTCATGCCTCAGCCTCCCGAGTAGCTGGGATTACGGGCATGTACCATCATGCCTGGCTAATTTTTGTAATTTTAGTTGAGATGGAGTTTCGCCATGTTGGCCAGGATGGTCTTGAACTCCTGACCTCAAGTGATCCACACACCTCGGCCTCCCAAAGTGCTGGGATTACAGGCGTGAGCGACTGCACCCGGCCAGAATAATCTGCTTTTCTTTTGCTTCATTATCACCATGTTTCTAACATTAATCCTTTGAAGTGATTTTGCCACACATACCTATCTGGTATGTTAATTACTTGATATTTTCTTGAGTTCCCCTATTTTTCTTAATTTATTTGAACAGAAACAATATATCACATCCCCTACTGTGGGAGGCTGTAAATGGAAGGTAATAAATAAAATAAATACCATGACACAAAACAATAGCATTAAATTCTATCTAGACAGAAGACTCTAAACCTGAGGCCTGCTCTTTCTTTGTTAAAAAGGGAAAAGAGCCATTGTGTCGGGCAAGGTGTTAAGGACCGTCTCACACTAAACAGAGACTTTCTCCTTGCTGTAATCAGGATGAAAAAAGAATAGGAAAGGGGGAACATTCTTTGGGATTTGGTATTACTTAAAGTCGTTCCTAGAAACTACTGAAAAGTGATCTTGTGTACCACCAGTGGCATACCCCTCATGCTCTGTGAGACACGGGGTTACTGTGTTCTGGCAGGCAGAATAATGGCATCATTAAACCAGTACATTCACATCTAAAGGGTTTACATTTGACAGAAAAGACATACAATGGGTGGCATCCAGGAAAATGAAAGATCTCTTGCCTGAGACTTGCTAGAGAAAGAGAGGAGAGAGAGAGAGAGATTGAAAAAAAAAAAAAAAGCACATTCTATAAATACATCCAGTGTATTCCCAACACTGGGATGAAGAAGGTACTTATGTGCCTAGAACTGGCCACTAAGTCCATTCTCAGAATCTGTTCGAGTGAAAAGTGAGGTTGTGGTCAAGTTGACCAACGTGTATGCAAGCAAGAGAGGGGGCCTATTTGGAAACGTAAGGATGAAGACAAAAGGCCAGAAAAGCCCCTTCTTTGAGTCTTTGGTAACAAGATGGGTGAATTCTGGGTATGGGAGTGCTGGCTCCCAGAGGAGGAGTTACTGAAGGCTGAAGTGAGGCTACAACATGTCAGAATAAAAGGAAAAGCAAATCCACAACTTGAACTCTACTAGACAATTTTAAACATGCTGCAAATGTTTGTGCTCGGCATTGTAAAAACCAGCACTCGCTGCTCTTCTAGAAACTTCCCTCTCCCACTATATGGAGACCCCCTGGATCCCCCCAGTGAAAAGTTATGCGATTTCCTGAGGCTTGCCTCTGGAGGACAGGAGTAGACACCACGGGATTCGCTAAACTGAGACAGTGAGATTTCATTTTTCTTTTTTCTGTTTTCTTTTCATTTTTACAAATCAGTGACTTTGGCTGATCCGGCTGTGCAGCTTGGATTTCCTAAAATTTTGGACTTCTTTTTTTTTTTTTTCTTGTTCATTTGCCAGGGACCTGCCTCTGGAGAGTCCTGGAGGAAAAGATCTCACAGTCTGAAGTCAAGGATTCATTCCTCAGAAACTCCTTTAGGGTGTGTGTGGATGAGGTCCATCCTCCATGCTCACAGCCCACTGACCGACCGCTGGTTCCTCAGGCACTGTATGGTACAGAGAGAGAAAGAGAGAGAGACCATAGGCTGAGCTTCCGTGGTTGGCTTTCCCAGCTCAATGGCGTCCTTATTTGATGGCAATTACTCTGGTTAAACACATGCTGAAACGTACAAGCTCTCCTGCACACTTCTGACTCTAAGCAAGGGCTTCCTTTTGAAAAACATATTTTATTTGGAAAACGTATTTTATCTTACATGTGATAAGTGCCAAAAAAACCAAAAAACCAAACAAAGAAAGAAAATGAATACGGCAAAATGCCTCTTGAGCATATCTGAACCTCACTCTCCTCCCTGAGAATTAGTATAATAGCACTGTTAGTTTGGTGTGGTTCTCCAGGTGTTTTTCTCTGCATGGAAACTGATCAGTAAGCATTTAGAAATTATATACTCATCATGTGTATGTGTTTACATAATGAGATCGTGCTACAATTTCTTTTTTTGTTTTACTCATTTATTTATTCAATGCATATTTACATGCCGGGCACTGCTCTAGGCACTGACAGTAACAGTACCCAACAGTTACCTAGAGAGTACGTTGTGCCGGGCACTGTATTTTGTGCAATTTAACCCTCACAGCCCTATGAGGTAGGCACTGTTGTTATTTCCATTTTATGTATGAGAAAACAGAGGCACAGACTGCTTAAAAGATATACCCCAGGGCACACAGCTGCTTAGAGGAAGCACCTGGATTGAAACTCCAGCAGTCTAGCTTGTAAGTAGGCACCCTTAAGGGCCATGCTGTATTATTATGGGCAATAATAGGAATGAACATATTCCTGGAGTTCTCATGCCAGTAGGGAGAAACAGACCATAGATATACAATTTGTCAGGGAGTGGTAAGGAAGAAAAGTAAACTTGGCAAAAGGGAGAGTCTCTTTGTTAAGGTAACATATGAACAAGTGCCAGGAGGAGAGATGGGAACCAGCTGTGTTGCTTTTAGGAGGAAGAGAGTTCCAGGCAGAGGGACCTGCAAGTGCAAAGGCCCTGAGGCAGGAATATGCTTGTGTTGCTCAGAGAGAAGACTCTGATGTGCCTGAAGTGGAGGGAGTAAAAGGGAGAGAGAGGGAGTGAGAACTGGGAGATGAGGATGGGGACGTGGCAGCCAGATTATGCCGGGCTTGTAAAGTCATAGTAAGAAGGGTGTTGGCCAGGTGTGGTGGCTCACGCCTGTAATCCCAGCATTTTGGGAGGTTGAGGTGGGCAGATACCTGAGGTCAGGAGTTTGAGATCAGCCTGGCCAACATGGTGAAACCCTGTCTCTACTAAAAATACAAAAATAAGCCAGGCATGGTGAAACTTGCCTGTAATCCCAGCTACTAGGGGTGCTGGGGCAGGAGGATCGCTTGAACCTGGGAGGTGGAGGTTGTAGTGAGCCAAGATCGTACCACTGCACTCCAGCCTGGGCAGCAGAGCAAGACTCTGTCTCAAAAAAAAAAAAAAAAAAAAAAAGGTTGTGTTCATATTTATAATTTAAAAAAAAAATTATAGAAAGGATCTCTAAGTATATCACCAAGGGTGGTGTTTAAGTCCTGGGGTCTG
>CAUYLG010025884.1:0-92673 GCA_963573385.1 Cacajao melanocephalus | reverse complement strand
AAAAAAAATACCAGTAGAAAAAACTGGGGAACAATTTGAAGGTATTAAAATCAAACACCAAAGCAACTAAAAATAGGGTTGAATTTTCACAAAATTTGAAAGTATATTTATGACTGTCTGACTTAAACAGAGACTATGTAGCATGTACAAGATTCTTTTTAAGATTCCTGGAAATACTTTAGTATGGTGATATGATTCAATGGTGTCCCCACTGAAATCTCAACTTCCATTATATCTCCCAGAATTCCCATGTGTTGTGGGAGGGACAAAAAAAAAAAAGAAAAAAAAAATACAAATGCTGCTTAGACCATGACAGCAGAAAAAATAGCACCATATTTTTAGTTAATGAAATGCCTTCGTGCTTCTATAATGCTTTGCCATTGAATAGCTCCGGCTGTTGTTCACTTCCCACCTGCTTTCTCCTCTACTTCCCACCTGCAGCCCGACTGCAACATGTCCACGGCCATTGCAAGTGAGTCAGTGCAGAGGGCAGCAGGAATATTCCTGGATACTATGTCTTCATTGAAGTGAAGAAACTTCACACACAAGATTTTGCAACCCTCATGCATATGAAGATATGCCTGCTATCTTCAAACTGGTAACTTCTCTCCACACCTCCTCCACCTTTCCTCCTCCTCTTTTCCCTCAGGGGATGAAGTATCTCTCCTCCCAGCCATCGACACTGCTCTGAGCCCCACCAGCCCAGGCTCATCAATCACCTCCCTTCTCTTCACATCTTCCCTCCACTGGTTCCTTTCCTTGGCCTACCATAGCTTAGGTCTTTTCCCTCCTTAAATACCACTAAGAACAAAAACAAAATACTCTCTACCTTTTCATGACCCTTTACATAATGCCCTGCCATTTGGTTCCCCATTCAAGTGGGAATGTCTTAGAGAAGGGTCTATTTTTATTGTTTCTCCTTCCTCACCTTCAGATTGCATTGCAATGTGAAAGAACTTCACACACAAGATTTTGCAACCCTCATACATATATCCCACTAACCCCAACTAACCCCATTTCTACTTCCCCTTAGCCAGACCTCAAAATGCCCATAATTGAGATGCCACCCAACAAAAACAGAAATGTGATGAAGGGGATTTTAGCATAGACAGAGGCAGTGGTCTAATTATTTGTGTTTAAGGATATGTTTTGCAAAACAGATCACATGAATACACTGCTAGGGCTCCTCCAGGGCCAACCAAGACGCCCCGGAGCTTCAGCTTCATCCCTTTCACAGGAAATCTGCCTCTGATCCAAACTTTGTGAAATAATAGTTTATACAGTCTCCACTTTCTTACCTTCTAGTAACTTGCTTCTAAACACATTGTAAATATGCACAAAAGACATGAGCCATTTTTACAGGGTAACATTTTTTTTTTTACAGGACGAAACATTACGAATAAAGCTAAAATGTGTTCATCCACTCTCTCCAATCCACTCCTCCCTCACTGTGTCTCTCAGCACCCACTCCCCTTGCTTGCTCCACGCTACCTACTTGCCAGTCCTTGCTATTGTTGACATGTGGCAGGCACACCCCTGCCCTAGGGCCTTTGCTCTGGCTCTTTCCTCTCTCTGTCTGGGTCCCTCTTACCCAAGATATCTGCTTGGCCACCTGTCTCCTCCAAGTCTTTGGTCAGATGTGACCTACTTATTACCTTATAAATGAAGTTCAGCCCTCTACCCCTACCAGTACTTGTGACTCCCCTTACCCTGTTTCAGGTTTTCTCCTTTGTCATGGCAATTATCACCTCCTCACATGCTAGATGGTGTGTTTGGTTAGTGTGTTTATTGCTTACTGTCTTTTCACCCCACTCTAATGTAAGCTCTGCTGAGGTGGGGATCTTTGCTGCTTAGTTCATTGATGCATCCCAAGCGTCTCAAATAGTGCCTGACAGATAGTTCTCAACAAATATTAGCTTTTAATCATCCTTTGGCTTACCTTAATGGTCATCTCCTCTAAAGAGATGTTTCTTAGTATTTTCTCCATTTTCTATCCCTACCCTCTGGATAGGAGTATATTCCCATAGCACACTGTGTTTATTGTCGGGACTCAGGAAACAGTGCCCCAAACTGATGGCCTCAGAAGCAGCCTCAGAAGTGAAAGTTTTTCTCTGACCTTCTCCTGCTCTTCTGTCTCTCAGTCCCGTCCTCCCCCAGGCTAGCCATAGGCACTGTAATCCCTCTTTCCCAAGGCAAGCCATAGAAACCCAAACCCCTTTTCCCCAAAGCCAGCCATAGAACTTAAATATACCACCCTAACTTTCCTTGAGCCTTTCTATGTTAAAAAAAAAATAGCCATAAAGAAATTATCTGACCTGTCTTGTTTGTGAATCGTAAGACCCCCATTCCAGAGAGAGCCTGACCCACACGCGGGAGGAAGGAAGCAATGCGGCACAGAAAGGCCAAGCGGAGTCTAGACAGGCAGGCCTTGCTGGGTTTCCCCATCAGTCTGTCAGCATTCGATCATATCCTTTTTGTCCAATCATATTTTCCCATGACTGTCCGTACTTTGCTGAACCTAAGCATAAAGACGGATGATTTGCCCCGTATCTTTGGCTCTTCCTCCCGAAGGCTCTGCGTGCACCTTACGTTCATCTGGATGCCTTTTCTCCTTGATCTGCCTCTTGTCAGTGATTTTTGGCAAATCTTCAGAAGATGAAGGGGAAGCTTTACTTGGCGCCTACATTAACTGTATTGCAGTCACCAAGATATTAGGATTATTTGTTTGTGTGTCTGTCCTCCCACACTGGTGTATTAAATCTTTGAAAATAGAATCATGTACTTTTTCTGTCTATGCCTCTAGGAACTACCAAAATGCTTATTGAACTATATTAAGCAGACAGGAAACACAAGACCAGAGAGGAGATATGACTTGTCATCAGTTTATTTGAAAGTCTACTGGTATGAGAGTAAGGGAGAGAGCCAGGCCCAACCTCAGTTGGCCTTACTCAATTCTTTTATTTTCTGGGGGCAGCACTAGATGGATTATAAGCAACACCCCCTCCCCTCATGTCCACTTTTCAATCTCCAACTTTTCTTGAATTCCTGAGCAGGCGGCCTGGACCGCCAATGAAAACTATACTCACTGCTCCTAAGCAGAAATCCCTTCCTTCTCGCCTGTTCCATCAGCCCAGGCTACACCCTGGGCCTCTTAGCAACACGGCCTTCTCTAGGGCAGGTCTCACTCTGACTCTCATTGGCAGGTGATTCGGTAGATGTTATAAACGCGATCTCCGGCGGCAATGTGACTCTGATCATCTCCGAGAGCCTACCTGAGAACGTCAAAGAAATAACTTGGTTTTGTACTTACAACCAGAAGATTGCAGACTGGGATGTCAGAAGACTTAAGTACTTTGATAATAAATTTAAAGGCAGGGTCAGACTCGATTCTCAAAGTGGTGCACTGTACATCTCTAAGGTCCAGAAAGAGGATGCCAACGTCTACATCATGAGGGTGGTGAAGGAGACCATGTCTGAGCAAGAATGGAAGATCCGGCTGCAAGTGTTTGGTGAGTCGGGGGAGCCAAAGAGCAAATCCCCACTCCAGGGGCCCCACATGGACTACTGTGGGGCTTCCTGGGAGGTACGGGCCACTCAGGGAGGAAGTGGGAAAAACCTCGGGACAGGTTTGGTTCATTTTTCCTGGATCCAGTTCTATTTGAGAGTGAGCCTAGGTCAGCAGATCCACAAATTAACAATCTTAGGACATTTAACACCTCTTCTGAAGTTAGTGAGTCTAATATTTGAGAAGGAAAACTAGAGATTTTTTTCTGTTTCTTCATTCTGTCCTGTGATCAACCTAAATTGGCTCAGCTCATCTTAATTATATCTCTAAACTTAGGCTTCATTGAACTTAAAAAAAAAAAAGAGAAAGTATTAATATAAATAATGGGGCATAAGTTACTAGGAGAATTTTTCACCTTTCATAATGAGCGGGACAAAAAACTTCCACTCACAGCTCCAGTCTAACCAGTGTATATGGAATAAGGACTAGGGCATTACGCTTGGAGTCAGACAGACTTGGGTTCAAAACTCTGGTCAGTTGCTCACTGGCTGTGCAACCTTGAAAAAAGACCTTCACATCTCTGTGCCCATATTAGGTAAGATTCTTTTGATAGCAAGTAACAGAAACTAATTCAATGTACCTTTACCAAAAAAAGGAGAATTTAGTTTAAGGAACTGGGCCTATTTAAAACAATTCTGGGAGTTTAAAAGAGCCAGGATGGGCTGAAGGGGAGGAAGATTGAAAACCAGGGTCAGGCTGGAGCCCCTAGCCTCAGGAATCTCTGGAATGTGCCTATGGATTTGGATTCCTGCCATTTTACACTCTCAAAGCTTAGACTTTTGCTCTGCTGAGTTTCAATTCTCAGGGCAATTTAAAGAGAGAGAAACCAACTTAGTTCAGGTGTGTGTACCTGATCTAAACATTTATGGTGAAAGGGTCAGCTTATATGGCAGAACCATGGATCTTGGGAGGTCTCCAGGGGTTGGGGTATGCAATTCTTGTGGAAGGGTAGGGGGCTAAATATCCAAGAATGGAGTTCCCTTGGGAGTCTTGGGTTCTTCATCATGTTATGAGGCTAATTCTACCTACCTTTTAGGATGCTATAAGAATCAAGTAGGTAAGAAAAATGAAAACATTAAAAAAAATGTTAAAAGATGCAAATGAAGAGTGTCATATATATTCAGGTTCCACCAGCCAGATAGTCCCTGATCTAAGCAGTCAGATAGTCCCTGATTTAAGCAGTCAGATTTCCCTTCTCACTCTTCTTCCGTGTCATATAGCCTGAAAATTCAGAAAGTCCTGGGAACAGAAAAGATTCAAGGTCTCTTACAGTGGTGTTAACAAGCTCTCCAAGATAAATTTTTTTTTAAAAGCCCTAATGTGTATCATTTACCAACTTGTAATTTCTGTGGTTTAAATACTACCACAGTTGATTTCAGTAAACCAATGGTTTCACAAAAAGCTTGCAAAATTTCTGAATACTTAAAAATCTGCAAACTGGCTTGAACTTCCTGCCTGAAGGTAAGCATATTCTGTCTGAGGGTAAGATTTCCAGGATGTGATTAGCAGAAAAATAGTCCTCTGGTTCAGCCTAAGCATTTCTGACAGCTCAAAGTGAGCATATTGGAGTTGGACAACCCAGGCTGGTCAATTAATTTCATCAGCAGAGTGTCCAGTGCTGTGCTGATCACCATGGGAAATGCAGGAGTGTAAGATAAGAGGCTAGAATACAGGAAATGGTGAAAACCAGGATAACAATTGCTCAATTAAAGCATGTAGGGGAAGTCCAGTTCACTTTTAACTCCTCTGTAGTCTGAGCAATCTCTTAGCAATCTGAGATCGGCTTCACAGAGGAGATAAAACTAGAGTTCCAGGGTCCAGACTGGTAGAGCTTTTAAAGCCCCACATGAAATCAAGAGGCAAGCTCTCATCTGGTCAATTCTCTGCCATCTTTTAACCTTATGGAGTTTGAGCTGCATTGATTCTGCAGATGTTTTGCAGAATGAAAAGATCTCAGAGGATTGCAGGTAAACTAGCCTTAGCCAAGGAAGGACCAGATGCTGGGACTATCTCCCATTCTCTCTGGCAGCAGGACAACAGTAATAATGGTAAAGTGACCTCTAGAATGTCTGCTGTAATACTTACACTCTACAAAAAGCAATTCTCCATGACAGGTGACATTTTATCTTACTAACATTGTGCCCAGGCTGGTCTCTAACTCTTGGCTGCATGCAATTCTCCTGCCTCAGCCTCCCAAAGTGCTGGGATTATAGGTGTGAGCCACTGCACCCAGCCATGTTTTATCCTTTTTTTTTTTTTTTTTTTCTGAGACGGAGTCTTGCTCTGTCACCAGGCTGAAGTGCAGTGGCGCAATCTCGGCTCACTGCAACCTCCACCTCCTGGGTTCAAGCGATTCTTCCACCTCAGCCTCCCGAGTAGCTGGGACCACAGGTGCACGCCACCATGCCCGGCTAATTTTTGTATTTTTAGTAGAGATGGGGTTTCACCATGTTGGCCAGAATGGTCTCCATCTCTTGACCTCGTGATCCACCCACCTTGGCCTCCCAAAGTGCTGGGATTACAGGCATGAGCCACCGCGCCCAGCCCTGTTTTATCCGTTCTATCTCATAACTACTTCATTCATTCATCCTTTCATGAGATACTTATAGAATACCTGCCATGTGGCAGGGATTGTGCTAGACATGGAGATCCCAAAGTCAGCAGACCAACCCGTTTATCACCATTGATGAGGCTGGAAGTTGCATGAAGTTCTTCTCGGTAGCTCTGCCAGAGTCCAGAAGTCTGGTACCTGCACTGGATGGTTGTGCAAAGGGCTTTGCCATGTGCAGGTGGGTACGGCTTACCTAGGACTCTTGATGAATGTGAGCCCGAGAATTCTTGAGAGGCAGACCAGCCAAGGTGCCCATTGTGAAGCATTGCTAGAGAAGGGGCCGTAAGCATCTCAGACAATTGGTACACTAAGTCTGACCCCAGCAGGTCTCTGGGCTGTTCTTTCAGGTTCACACATGATCATAACCCCATTTTGTTCCCAGAGCATGTAATGGACTCTGGCGCCCCCTCCGGGACCCAGCTTAGTTTCACTGCCTAGGAGCCGCTCTTGCAGTCTATGAGGCCCTAGGAGGTCAAGGCTGCCCACTGGCTCCCTCTGTAGGACTTCTTCCTTGAGACTCTGCCTCCTGGGGCAATCAGGCCCCTTCCCTGGCTCCCTTTGCTCTTTGTTGGCTAAACTCTGATAGCATGAATGCCTCATTGTTTCATTTTATAACATCCTCCTCACTTTCAGACCCTGTACCCAAGCTTAACATCAAAATTGAGAAGACAGCGGAAGTGGAGGATGACTGTTACCTGAAACTGTCATGTGTGATACCTGACGCGTCTATAAACTACACCTGGTACGCGGACAAAGGGCCCTTCCCCAAGGAGTTCCAGAGCGGTGTGCTGGAAACCACTCTTAAGTCACAGGATTACTCCAGGTGTTATACTTGCCAAGTCAGCAATCCCGTGAGCAGCGAGAATGACACGGTCTGCTTCAGTCCATCCTGTACCCTGGGTAAGAAGGATCCCTGGGGAGCTGAGTGGCGCACAGGGTAACTGGTAATGAGGAAAGGCTGGGGGTCCTGCTCAGCCTCCTTGCATGGTGTGGTGGTGTCTGGGAGAGCTGGGGGACGTGGGTTCTGCCGCCAGCTCTACTACCACCTCAGTCGGCTCACCTCGCCTTCGTGGAGCTCAGTGTCCTCACCTGCAAAGGGCGTTTGGCAGAGACCCCTGATGCTTCTCTTCCCCCTCCTGCTCTAACAAAGCATAGTCCTAACATCTGAGGCCAGGGTCATCCTAGGGCAGTCTGAAACATCAGGGTGAGCTGGGAGAAGGAAGGGCAAGTGGGAGAGCAGCTGTCTGGAGGGGCTTCATTAGACAGACGAAGTCAGCCAAGGAAAGAGGGATGGAGGACGTGGGGATGAGAGGGGCTGTCGAGCAGGCAGAGCCTGAGCCTCAGGCGAAGCTTCTCCTCCCCAGGCTGATGTACCTAGGTGAAGTTAGGAAGCCAAATTCCCGTCTCCTGGGAGGATCCACTCACTGGAGTGTCACACCTGGCTCTAGATCAGGCCTACACTGGTGCTAGCGTGGGACAGCTAAGGCCATGGGTTTTAGAGTCAGTCACACTTGGGGTCACTTCTAGGACTGTCACTTACTAGCTAAACAAGTTACTTAGTTTCCCCAAGTCATGCTCTTCCTAAATAAAGGGCAAAATAACAGTTCTTATCTGGTGCTAAGGTTTCAATGAGACAAGACACATAATCTGCCTGTCACAGTGCCTGACGGGTCCTTAGCAAGCAGGAGCTAAATGAAACACAGTCTCCTAGAGTTTTGGGAACCCCTTAATAAACTTGGATCAGCATCTCCAGCACTCTGGGCCCCCTACCCTCCGCAATCCTGAAGTCAGACCCCTGAGCCCTGGTGTACATATTCTTCTAGAATAACTCAGACCTGAGGTGCTTACACTCACCTGTGACCTTGTCATCAGGGATCCTGGCCTCTGAGAACGTTGTTACTTCGTGATCTTCCTAGGCTTGGTCTACCCTCCTCACCTGCACTGATTCCTTTACCTGTACTCCCACATGTGGACTACGGAGCCTGCATGCTCTTCCTTATTCTTCCTGACTAATTGGCCCTGCCTCTACCAGCCTCTCCTGACAGGGCCTGCTCTTCTGCCACCACAGACCCACTCTGACAGTTTGGTGTCTGACCATGATACCACAATTTGGCTGGTGGTTTCAACACCACCCTCACATCAATATCACATCTTGAGACCCAGAAAAGGAAGAAGCACATTCCCTGTCCTCTCTAAAATGGGTGTGAATTTTCATCCGAAAAGAGGATAAAAGCAATAACACACCCATTTTCTTTTTTGGAAGGGTAAACCCATCTGTCACTTTTTAGTCACCCAAATTATCCTAGAAAGGACCTTCAACCTCCCTTCCCTATTGTACCACTCATTCCTTTTTTGTTTTGATTTTCTCCAGCTTGGCCCTGCCCCACCCCAGCATCTAAGCTTTCCTTCCATACTCTTTCTTTTTCTTTCCTTTTCTGTCTTCCTTTCCCTTCCCTTCTTCTTTCTAGTTGGTACAGATACTTAGTGGGGTGGAGAAATAAGAAAAGGAAGTGGTCCTTTTCTCTCTAACATCAGCTGTGCATTGTATTATGCGGTCATCTCTCTATACCTGAAGACCTGCCCTATCTCACTGATGTCCAGAGTATGGGAGTGATGCTTTCCCAGGCGACAGATATGTCAAGGTAACCTTCGAGCACAGGACTCAGCTAAGCCAGTGCTATTTAAGAAATTTCTGCACTTTTTATACTTTATGTTTGGGGAGATTGAGGAAGAGGATGTCCCAGGCAAATAGGATTGGATTCAGGGAAGAAATTCATTCCCTTGCTCTGTGAGCTCCCACACCAGTGTCCAGTACCCCTGACCCTTCTCAACACATTAGTTAAGATGCCTAAGTATAGGGTTTTCTTGTTCTTTCAGTCCGGTCCTTTGCAGTAGAATGGATTGCAAGTTGGCTAGTGATCACGGTGCCCACCATTCTTGGCCTGTTATTTACCTGAGATGAGCTCTTTTACCTCAAGTGAAACTTCGAGGCCAGAGGATCTTGCCTGTCAGTAACCGTGCACCTCACCGGAACCGAAGCTGTACGGGATGAGCCGAAGTGTGCTGCTGAATTATCACTGAGAATTTTCAGGTTAACATTTAAAAACTGACTGTTACTTAGTTTTATATCTCTTTTTAGCTTTCTAGTACACAGATAGGGATACACATGCATTTTTCCCGCCAAAAATGGTAACAACACTATGTGAATGTTTTGTTTTTTAAAAGTAAACACTGGATGTGATTGTCAACTAACTGGATTCCTGAAGTTGTCCCAAATCTGTCAGACAGTGCCTGCTCCATCAGCCGGGAGAAACTGGAATCTGAGGACACTCGGGAGAGCCTGGGGCCACAGGCTCCTATGTGTCAGCTCAGCCGAGAAGCCAATTTGTGCTACCTCTGACTCTTACTCCAAAAGCCATGACAAGCTTCCCGGGGTTCCAGCTCCCCTCTCAAGCCTTCGCCTCCTTTCCAGTGGCTCGCCTTGCTCTGGCCTCTCCGAGGACTACTCTCCTTAAGCCTCCTGCAAACATAGGTTCAGGCTTGTGTCCTCAGAAGGATGGATGCAGCTCTATCTCATA
Organism: Cacajao melanocephalus; assembly: GCA_963573385.1. Lineage (NCBI taxonomy): Eukaryota > Metazoa > Chordata > Mammalia > Primates > Pitheciidae > Cacajao > Cacajao melanocephalus. Next base: position 82,919 of record CAUYLG010025884.1, on the reverse strand, counting down.
AGAAGCCTTCTTGCCCCGCACGCCTTGCGTGGGGAGCTGAGTTCTCTCTCCTCTTTTCCTTTGTCGCTGTGTGGGCAAATCTTCAACTCCTGGTTGTGTCATGGGATCCAATAAAACCATCAGACTGACACAGTGGTCTCACCAGAGTCATCTACTATATGCAGATCGGAGGCTCCAGGTTCACCACTGACGTAACACCTGGGGTTTTTGCTTAATGTCCCCGCCCCTAAGTCTCCTCATAGGCCTGGAGTTGAGAGAGTCACCAAAGAAGGCACTACCCTTCAGAAAACTGCCCACCACAGACTGCTTTCCTTTTAAACAAGACCAGTCTCTTTCACCTCCCCTCGTGGCCATTCCCTCCTCACTCCCACTCCTCAGTGACAGAGACAGTGCTGTCTGTTTGCCAAACCTTTCATTTTCCCCTGGGTGAGTCAAAAACTCCTTTTCCCAGCTATCTTTGTGTTTAGCTGGAACCATGTGATGGGATCTGCCCAACAGAAAGTGGGTGCAATGGAACTCACCTCTGAACAGCCCGCATCTCCATCTGAACTCACCTCTGGGCAGCCTGCATCCCTATCCAAATTCACCCCTGAGCAGCCTGCATCCCCATCCCAACTCACCTCTGGGCAGCCTGCATCCCCATCCCAACTCACCCTTGAGCAGCCTGCAGTCCCATCCAAACTCACCCCTCAGCAGCCTGCATCCCCAACCCAACTCACTCCTGAGCAGCCTGCATCCCCATCCCAACTCACCCGTGAGCAGCCTGCATCCCCATCCCAACTCACCTGTGAGCAGCCTGCATCCCCATCCAACTCACCCCTGAGCAGGCTGCAGTCCCATCCTAACTCACCTCTGAGCAGGCTACAGTCCCATCCCAAGTCACCTCTGAGCAGCCTGCATCCCCATCCCAACTCACCTCTCAGCAGCCTGCATCCTCCAGGTGGACCATTTCCATATTCTTTCTGTAAGCAAGCAGCACCCTTCCCTCTCCCCTTCCCCTCACTTTTTTCAGTGGAAAAAGAGTTTTTTTTGGGAACTACATGCACACACACACACACACACACACAGAGGAATGGAATAAACAAGCGGTAAGAAAGAAACAAATACCACTTTCTGTCACAAATAAGCACATTCCTCAGCTGCTAAGGAACCACCACAACCTCTGCCGAAATGGTGCCACTGCACTCCAGCCTGTGCTGCAGAGCAAGACTCCATCTCAAAAAAAAAAAAAAAGTTAATGAGAAGCTGGGCACAATGGTGTACATTGTAGTCCCAGCTACTCCCAGGGCTGAGGTAGGAAGATCACTTGAGGCCAGGATTTGGAGGCTGTAGTATGCTGTGATCACAGTTGGGAAAAGCCACTGCCAGTCCTGCCTGGGAAACAAAGCAAGACCCTGTATATTAAAAAAAAAAAAAGTTAGTATGTTCCCTTATCAGTATACTCAAGCCCATTTGTCTTTGTGCCAAGAGGATACTCCAGAATTTGCCTCAAGTTCGTCATGAGCATCCTCTTGTGAACTGAGGCATCAGGATGAGTTGCTTTCCCCCGTCCCTCAGGCTGCTCAGGCAAGCTCTTTTGCACTGCCCTCTGCTGGCTCCACCGCAGCAAGTTTAAGTAAAACTTGAAGCCTTGGATTAGGTCAGGGCTTCTCAAACTCCAACTTGCCAGTAAATCACCTGGGGATCTTGTGAAAATGCAGACTCTGAATCAGTAGGTTTGGGGTGGGAACCAGCTTATCTCAACAGCCTGCATGAGGTTACACATGGAAGGTAGACAAGGCCAGGAGCTCCTGTGGACTAAGAGAGTTTAACTCTCATATCTGGTGTTGCACAAATCTATAGCTTGGATTGGGCACTTGTGTTGGGACCAAGTAGGGGTACATATAAATAGACCTGGCAGCTCGGATCAATGAGTTCATTAGTTTACCGCCTATGTTTACCAAGTGTCTACCTATGCTAGGGGTCTCATGCTGGAAGCTGCTTACTGAGAAGGAACACTGACTGAGCCTGTGTGTATCCCAGCTCTATGCTGAGCTCGTTACCTGAATGGCTTTCTTTAAGGAACAGGGATGCAGGGTGTTGGGAGTGGACGTGTTTCCAAAAGTCTTCACTGAGGATTTGGACTTTAAATGGTTTCGTTGGCCAGGATAATTTTACACAACTGTTGGTATGATCGTAGCAGCCTTAGAAAGGTTCCATCTCAGGCCAGGCGCGGTGGCTCACGCCTATAATCTCAGCACTTTGGGAGGCCGAGGCGGGTGGATCACGAGGTCAAGAGTTCGAGACCATCCTGGTCAACATGGTGAAACCCCGTCTCTACCAAAAATATAAAAATTAGCTGGGCATGGTGGCACACACCTGTAGTCCCAGCTACTAGGGAGGCTGAGGCAGGAGAATTGCTTGAACCCAGGAGGCAGAGGTTGCGGTGAGTCAAGATCACGCCATTGCACTACAGCCTGGGTAACAAGAGTGAAACTCCGTCTCAAAAAACAAACAAACAAACAAACAACAACAACAAAAAAGGAAGTTTCCATCTCTCATTGTCACTTCTTGTCCAGGAATAAAAGGATGAGCCTCCTCCACAGTGCTCTTGGGCTATGCTCAAGTGCATCTGTTAAGGTGGCAGCCCCTGCACCTGGAGAGTGTGCTCTGTCTTCCCCACAATTCTTTCCACTTGCCCTCCCCCATCTCTAACCTCCTTAGAAGACTGCATGATGGGGCAGAGGATGGATTTAGCTCAGAGCCACCTGCACCAGCTGGCAAATGCTAACCACAGGCTCTATTCTCTTTCACCAGCTGCTCTGCCCAGCCCTTTGTTCCAGTTGGGCGAGTCAGAGCCCACTCCTTTTGCCCAGTCCCCTTCCCCAACTCCAGCCTGTCTTTCCTCTTCTCTCTTCCATCATCTTCTCCTCCTACAAATTTTTGTCACCATCATGTTCTATTCCCATCATCTTTCCATCTCTCATTTTTCTGTTCCTCTGTCCCACCCCATCCTGCTGATACATGTTTTTCATTACTCCCGCTTTTCACTCAGACCTCACCATGACAATCCTGCCTCTGATGTTCCAGCTGCCCGTGAAGGTCTGCACATTCCCTGATAGGCAGTGCCTTGGTTTGTTTCCTCCCTCCTTTACTGACATAGGAAGCACGGTCCCCTCAACAAGTGCCTCCCATCCCCATGACTAACTTGGACAGGGACTCCCTAAGGAGCTGACAACGCAGCAAACACATTGGTTGGTTCTCTCAACAGATATTTGCAATAGGATCCCCAAAGGCACTTTCCCTAATGCCTCATATTTAGAATTAGGACAAAAAGACTTCACATTCTAGAAAGCTGCAAGTAAATTGGGGGCAGCACCACCTCTAGGGCGTAGGGAGGGGGTGACCGAACTGGTTTTACTACCCCAGTGCTCTTTACCCCACTTTATATAAACAGGGGTCTAAGGAGAGAAGAGAGAAAGCGGATCATCAGGATCTAAAGTGTTGGAGTTTGAGGAGACCTGCAGCTTTCCCCTTCCCTCCCTGTGGGTAAGGTTCTCCACCCATAGTGCCACATGAAAGAGACCTCCAAGAGTACCACGTGAGAGGTTCAAGGTATGCAAAAGAAAGGGAGACTAATATCTCGTTTCTTGGTTGGGTAGTGGATCTGTTGGTTTTCTTCATGGCAGAAACACAACATTGCAGCAAGATCGGGAGCAGCCTGCACACCCACTGTTTAGCATGTCAGGGAGGTAGTAGTTTGGACTTTGCAGGCATAGTCAAGCTTCAGTTGTCTTGCCACTCTAGCCACCAGGTAAGCAGATCCCAGCGGGGAGAAGTTTTATTGATACATCATTGGTGGGAGCTGAGTAGGAGGAGGGCCGGAAGAGGCCAAGCCAGAGATCTCCCACATCAGCACACTTTTCAGTGGAGAGTCCCCCACCCCCACCCTGAAATCTGTTGCACCTGTGCTCTACAAAAAACAGAGAGCCAGGTAACTAAGACATAATTTGGTCCTCTCCTCCCGGCTCTATATCATTTGAGAAGCTGGAACTAGATGAGGTACAATCGAAGGGGAAAGATCAGACCACACACACCCTCTTCCCTATTACAGATTTTTAGATCATGAGACAAGCCTGGGCTGAAGTGACAGGAAAAAGTAAAAGGGGAGTTTTACATCTGAGCCGTACTGTTAAGTTACTGGAAATGTTAGAAATGAAACTGAATGATTTTCCCAAAACATCCTTAAGTCTTGGGAGGCAGATTTGACATAGTCCTCATGTGAATGGGGGAAAATAGTTCTTTGATGTCAGCTCCCAACAAACGAAGTTCAGACTGTTCAAAAAACTGGTTAGAAGTATTCGTTGAGCAGCTGCTATGAGTAAAACACCTTTCCAGATTTAACACCGAGAATGACAGGCATAGTTCTTGCCTTCCTACATATATCATTCTCATCTGGAAGATTGCCATAAAGAAAATCCGTAATCTAATTCCAATAATGTCAATGGTTGCATGTGTCAAACCTGACAATCGCTAGATGGAAGAACGATTTAAGTCTGAGATAAGTCAGGAAGATTTAATCTTCTTTTGAGGGTCAGAGAGCGAGCTTCCTTTTGGAATCAGAGGCTGAAGAAGAAGAGGTGTTAGAGAGGTCAGGGGAGTCTGTGTGGAAAATCCTTCGAGGAGGAGGAAGGAGGAGGATGCAGGGATGGCCCAGAAGGACAAAACAATCTGGTTGCTGGAAAGATTTCCATAAAAAAATAAAGCCGTTGCCTAATTTCTAGATGGTAAATAGCCATCTTGGCTGGTGGCTCTGGAAAAGTAAATCAGTTCTCAAAGTATGAATTGTTCTTTGTCTTAATAATTCTGGGGTTATGATTTCACAAAATCAGAGTCATATTAATGAGAGAGATCTCTTTTCCTAATGTGATTGAGGCCTGCTTATTTTTTTGAAAACTAGTGAGAAAATCTCACCGGCAGGGAGATTCAGCTAGAATGCAGTGGACCTATTTTCTGCCTAATCCTTTACACCCGTGTTTATCTTTCCCCAGTTTAAAATCAGCTTTGAGTGAGCAGAGGAGAATTTCATTTAGCATCTGGCCAAATATGAGGCATTTGCATTTGTAAAAGATGAGACAGGATGAAAAGGACAGGAACTGTGCCTCTTACATCAGCGGGTTGTATATAAGATACCCAAACAAATAAAGGTGGGGAAGAATTTTATGGGAAAGGTTTTGTGGTAACTTGAAGAATCAAGAGAAAAGCTAAATATTAGCATTAGATAGCAAGATTCAATGTGCAAAATTTTAGAATTCTTCATCAAGATGAATCAACCTTAATTGTTTTCCAGGCTTGTGACACTGTGCTTCATTATGCAAATTTCTGTAACTTCTGTTCTTTCTCAAGTTCCCTGTTCTTTTGAGAGCTACTGAACAATTCAGTAAAGAACTATATATATATAGTTCTTTACTGAAAAAAATTCACCCCACTTTACCATGAAAATTATATAAATATATATAATTTTCATGGTAAAGTGGGGTGTATTTTTTTCTAAGAAACAACTAGTAAGGCAAGAGACACTGAAAAGGGTCAGTGATCTCTCCCCAGTCTTTTGCAAGGGCTTTGGAGAGGTAAAGCTGGAGAATAATCAGCTCTATTCTTTTGTGAATTTCCATATTCTATTCTTTTGTGATATTCTTTTGTGAGTCAAAGGTAGTTACTGGTAGCACTGGCCCGATCCTTAAACCAGATATACTCGGGACAACGTAGTCACTTTATTATTATTATTATTGTGGTGTATACATTTAGTTTTATTGTAACAAAGCAATTTGTACACTTTTGTTTAAAACCGAGCATCCTCTTTCCAGGGAAGCAAAAAGAAAATTTAAAAATAAACAGAAACAAAATTACAACAGAGAAAGTAAATTCCAAATAAGATCCTATAGGTTCTGCTGATTGAGTGGCAGGGCTCAAATTATCATTAGGAGAGATTTTTTTCAAAAGTGTCATCTTAAACTGCAAGGATGTCTGTCAAACATCACAATTAACATGCCAAAGGAGAAGCCATGTTGTCAAAATGGCCACTTAACCCACCCAAACATCTCATACCTACCCTTTGATGATTTTCTATAACCCCATTTTTTTAAACCTTTTTTTCTCTTTTTTTAAACAAGAGAAAGTAGACAGATACATGTTGGTAAATGACTGTCCATATTCACTTAGGGACACACTGTACTCTCTGAGCCCAATATGCAGAGAAAGGAAGAAAAAAGCTAGAATTCTATGCACCACTACCCACTACAAAGGGGCCTGGTACTCTCTAGCTTCCAGGAGAGCTCGGTGGTGTTGATTCCATACAGTTTTTGTTCATACAGGAAGGGGTAAAAATGAATTCCAAACAGAAAAGGGTAGAGACATTTCCCATTGTATTATGCTCAAGGTATTTCCTCCCAAATAAGTTGGGAACCATGGTGTAGAGAAAAGAGACCTCAAGAACAGGGCGACTGAGCACAAGAGGGGAAAAAAAAGAAAATGCACTGCAACTTGCTCCCAGGGACTGGAGAAGATTTTTAAAAAGGTGGGAATCCATCAGTGTTCTGCTAGTCATTTTCTCCTTCATCTTCCTCTCCTTCCTTCATCATCACCTTCCTGTTTTTCACCTTGGTCCTCATCCCCTTCTTCATCAATATCTTCTACTCCTTCCTCCTCTTCATCACCATCATCATTATCATCATCATCTTCTCCTTATTCTTCAGCCACATCGGGAACCAAGTAGCACTGTTGCAGGTTTGGCCAAGTACTATCTGTGATGACCTCTCCTAATTCACAGGCACCTGCATCAGAATGGTCAGTATAAAGCAGATCAAGAAGCTCTCTGGTGCCTGAGGCTGCCTCTTCCTACTGGCTTTATTCTGCGTTGGACTTGAATGCTTCCTCACATCCTTTCCAGATTTCCATTTGATTCCAGTGGACTTTGAAGATGGATCACCACTCTCATTTAGATGAAATTCTTTGGAGAGAACGTTATTTTCAAAGTAAGGATTTTCATCAAAATAAAAATCTATCCTGTAACTAACATAGTATCTTCAAATTAGGTCACTTCAACTCTGGTCAAATAATACAGTGTGTCTTCGTCCTCCTCCACAAGCAGTGCAGACACTTGCGGGTGGTTGACAAATGTTATCCAAAAATGTGGGATTTGGGCGATCAATGATCAATTCTCACCTCTTCTGAAAAAAATGGTTGGCAGAGTTTGTTATATTTCTGTTTTACTTTCAAAATCTCTTCACCAGCTTGTTCATGAAATCTGTTTCATTTTGTGCTTCACCAATGCGATTGCTTCTTGCTGATCTTTTCGGCCTGGTTGCGGTTGGAGTCGAGCTCCTTTTTACCAACTTCGGCCGCAGGCGCAGCGGGACGTGGGTGGGGGTACGGGAAGGGAGAGAAGGGAAGGCGAAGGCGGGGCGTGGGAAGGCGGCTTCCCCTCGCGCCACACGCTCCGGCGCTCGCTCGGTCCGGCAGCCTCCCCTCCTCGTCCGCTGGCTGTCCCCCAACTTGCTCGCTCGCGCGTGCTGCCCTCGAGACCTGACGATGAGGGAGGGGCTGGGCCCTCCCGGGCTCCTGCTCTCAGTGTGGGAGGCGGCGGCGGGTGGCTGGGCTCCCTCACTCGCGCTCCGCGCTTCCTGCTCCCCGCTCGCTCTCCCCGAGCCGCCGCCTCCTCCACCTCCTCCTCACCGCGAGGGCCCAGGAGTTTCTAAATTATGACATTTGAACTATCTCATTGAAACATGCCAGATGTTAATTTGGGTTTATTTTATAATTTTTAAAGGTAGGGAATAATTAGTGCAATGCAATATAACCATGGGCCTCAGAAATGATACTGGCTTTAAAATATATATTTATATTATAATAAAATACACAAATAATAAATTATAAATTATAGTATATAACTATTACAATTATATAAATATATAATATATAAATATATAATTATACAAATACATATATTTCTATAATATAATTATAATAATATAAATACATATAATCATATATCATATATGATACATAAAATGTATGATAATATATAGTATATAATTATATGTATTATATTATAATTTGTATAATATTGTATCTATATGATACATAAAATGTATATAAAATGTATATAAATACATACATTATAATATAAATACGTAAAATTATATATCATATATGATATATGATTATTTTTGTGTATCACATATTTGGAATATATGATACATAATATACTGATACAAACTAAGATCAATCAAAATAGGATTTATCTATAAAATATATCTATAATATATGATACATAAATGTATATAAAAGACAGTGTAAGTGTAGTTTTTGTTTATAATTATTTTTTCTCTTATCTGATTTAAAAGACAACTTTATAGAACAATAATTATAAATCTGTGCTAATGACACACGTGTATACAGATGTAATTTGCATGACAATAACAGCAAATAATGGGGCAGGGGAAAAAGCTGTGTGAGAACAAAGTATTACATTATTGAAATTAAGATCATTGTAATCTCCAAAGCAACCATGAAGAAAATAAATACAGTAAAATAAATGACAAGAGAACTTAAGTGTACAGTAGAAAATATATATTTAATACAAATGGCATTAATGAAGAAAGGGAAGAACACAAAAATATATAAAACCTATAGAAAACTAATAGGAAAATGGCAGACATAAATCCTACCTTATCAGAAATTACGTTAAATATAAACAGATTAAACATTACAAATAAAAGGCAGAGGTTAGTAGAGTGGATTAAAAAAAAAACATGAGCCCACTATAAGTTGTGAACAAAGGACACAGTTTAGATTCAAACATACCTACAGGTTGAAAGTAAAAGGTAGAAAAAGATATATTATGGAAGCAGTAACCAAAAGAGAGCTGGGTTTAGAAACTAAGATCAGTCAAAATAGGATTTAAGACAAAAATTATTGTAAAGACAAAGAAGGACATTTTATAATAATAAAAGAATTAATGCATCAAGAAGATATAAGAATTATTAACATTCATGCACAGAGCCCCAAAATACATGAAGCAAAAACTTACTGAATCGAAGGGATATATAAATAATTCAACAATAATAACTGGTAAGTTCAATACCCCATTTTCAATAATGGATTGAACAACTAAACATAAAATCAACAAGGAAATAGAAGACTTAAACAACATTATAAACTAACTAAACTTAACCAAAGTTTATAGAACACTTTACGCAACAACAGCAGAATATGTGTTTGTTGTTCTCAAATGCACATGGAACATTCTCCAGGATAGACTATGTGTTAGGCCATAAAACAAGTCTCAACAAATATGAAATAACAAAAATTATAGAAATATCAAAAGCATGTTTTTAACCACAATAGAGTGAAATTATAGATCAATCACAGAAGGATATTTGGAAAATTCACAATTAGGTGTAAATCAAACTACATACTTCTAAAACTAATGGGTCAAAGAATAAATCATAAGAGAAATCAGAAAAATACTTTGAGATGAATAAAATGAAAGATGTTACATATCAAAAACTTAGGAGATGCAGAAAATCAATGCTTAGAGAAACTTTTATAGTTGTAAATGCCTAAATTTAAAAAGAAAGATTTCAAGTCAATAATCTAACCTTCTACCTTAAGAAACTACAGGTTGGTGTCAGTGGTTCATTCCTGTAACCCCAAAACTTTGAGAGGCTGAGGCAGGAGTATCACATGAGCTCAGGAGTTCAAGACCAGCAACATAGTGAAACCTTGTTTCTACAAAAAAAATTTTAAAAATTAGCCAGGTGTGGTGGCTTATGCCTGTAGTCCCAGCTACTTGAGTGGCTGAGGTGGGAGGATTGCTTGAACCTAGGCGATCAAGGTTGCAGTGAGCTGAGACTGTGCCACTGTACTCCACCCTGAGTGACAGAGTGAGACCTGTCGAAGGAAGGAAAGAAAGAAAGAGGAAGGAAGGAAGAAAATAAAAGGAGTTATAAAAAGAAGAACAAACCAAGTTCATTAAGAGGAAGCAAATAATAAAGATAAAAGCGGAAAGAAATGAAAGTGAGAATAGAAAAATAAGAGAAAAACAAATCTGAAGGTCAGTTATTTGAAAAGATCAACAAAACTGACAAATGTTTAGCTGGACTGATACATGAAAAATGGAGAAGACTCAAATGACCAAAATCAGGAAATAAAGAGGGGATATTACTTCTGACCTTAAAGAAATAAAAATGATTATAGGAGTAATACTATGAACAATGGTATAGCAATAAATTAGACAATGGAAAAATTTCAAGAATCACGCAAACTACCAAAACTGCCTCAAGAAGACAGACGTGGTAGATTAGATAGATAGATAAAGGGAGGGCTCTTGCTTGCAATAGAATGCCAAATAGGGAGAAAGGCGCTGAAGTGAAGGAAGTTATTATTTTCCAAGTATCACAGTTAAGACAGGCTCAGGCAAAAATTATCAATAGATGCTAAATCTCAGAGGAAATTTTGACGAGGAGTAAGATGTTTGCATGACCTTACACTGTATGCCAACATACAGCTATTTGTTAAAACAAAAAAAGAAAAAAGAACTATACAATAGAGAAATCTGGTAATGTGTTGGCCAGATGATCAAAATTAACATCATCAATAAGAAGGGTCTCTAGATGTGATACCCTGAAGGTACAACATCACTTATATTGTACCTAGTCTGGAAATGGATATGAATCTAACAGTAAGGAAATACCAAAGAAACCCTAGTGAGGAGTTTGTTCTTAAAAAAGAGAGGGTGGGAAGATTGCATTCTTCAAATATATTATTCATGTCATAAAGGAGTAAATATGGCTGTGGAAATGTTCCAGTTGAAGGATACTAAAGAGATACAACAATTAAATGCAATGTCTGATACTAGACTGGATCCTGACCTGGAGGGAAACTATGGCTACAAAGGACAGTATTGGGTCAACTGACAAAATTTAAGTATAAACAGTAGATTAGACAAAAAAATTTTTATCAATGTAAAATTTACTTAAGTGATAACTAACTATACTGTAGTTGTGTAAGAAACGATCCTAATTCTTCACACTGAAGTATTTAGGATAAAGAGCCATGCTATATGCAACTTACCCTATAATAGTTCAAAGAGAGACAGAGAAAGGGAGAGAGAGCTAGCAGCTAATAATAAAGCAAAATGGGCAAAACATTACAGAGAGGTATTCATAGCCACAGCCAACTTGTAGGCCCACCCTGCAGGATATTTATAAGAGTGTTCTTTGTACTATTATTCATAATATTTTTTTCTTGCAACTCTTTTAAGTTTGACATTATTTTCAAATAAAACGTTAAAAACACAGATTAATGAAAGGTCTGCAATACTTGTTTCCCCTTGATGGTCCTTCGAGATGCTGAGGGTCTGTTCTGCATTTACCACGTCCTCTTCTTTCCTTGTATAGGCCTATCCTTTTACAGACCTGTGAGTTCTCAGAGTACATAATCATTTTCAACCTTGAATGCCTATTGAATCCCTTAAATTCCCATTGAATCATCTGCCAAAAGATGACAGTTTATTTTTCTCTTAATCCAATCCAGAAGAGGAGAAAGCTTCCATGAATAACAAATAGGTGGGGACTACAAGTTCCTGTGGCTCTGCCAGATTCTGCCCAATGTGTCTCTCCATTCTGGCTCCCAGGCTACAGGAGCAGAGTCTCTGTCAGTTGTGCTATTTTAATATTGGGGTTCAGGGGTTCAGGGTACCCTCAGCTCCCCTGAGAGGACGTTTCTCCAGGTTCTTGGTCTCCTGTCCTCTCAAGAATGAGAGAGGGAACCATGGCACAGTGTGCAGTAAATGCTGGACTCAAAAGTGTTTGTAGAAAGTGATTTATTTAGAGAGAGAGAGAAACAGGAGAAGGAGAGAGAAAGAAACAGCTAGCTCTCACAGAGTGAGAGAATCCAGAAAGATGGAATCCAGGAGAGGAAAGCAGCTTCCACACTGAGTGGAAGGGAATAGAGACAGAGATGGAGTTTAGGAGAAGAAGACAGGCTTCCACGAGAGACTGTGGAAGAGGACTTCAGAGGGGAAATCCAGGAGAGAGAAAGATGGCTTCCACAAAGGGAGTGTTCGTGGAAGGGGACCCAAACGTGGAGTCTGAAGGGGTGTGGAAGAAGGGGACTTTTAGCCTGGGAGGAACCCCACCTTTTCTAAGACCCCTGGCCAATTAAATGAGTTCCTTAGAACTTCCCCTGGAGTGATTGACTCTTAGTTTCTTCCCATGTCCGTGAAATTCAGACATAAACCGTTAAATCTCCCGGATGCAGAGAGATGGGAGCGGGGCATGGCGCTGGGAAATTCTTGGTCTTAAAACTATGCCCCTTTGTGGAACCAGAAAGAGAACATCTTCCCTCACTATGTCTGGGAGAGGGCAGGAACACAGAACAGAAAGGTCTCTTTAAAGCACAAGTTTAACAATGACAACATTTCCATGCTTTCAACCTTTAAGGATAGGCTCTTTGGAGAGCCTACAGGGTTCTACTGGTCCTTATGTGGCTTGGTTTCTGTGGATTTCTGCTGTCCTATTTCTAGTTTGGCCCCTCCTTTGCACTGAATGCTACAACTTTCCTGAACTGCTAGCAATTTCCCGCATTTACTCAATGCCTTCACTGTAAAGCTTTTACACTTCACTTCCTGGAATCCCCTCCCCCTCCTCGTTGGCCTAACAAACTCCCACTCATTTGTTAGGACTCAAACCAATTGTTGCCTCTCCAGAGTCCAAGAACCACTTCTTAGGAATAGGATTATCTCCCTGGTCCATATATCACCTTTTCCCACCTTCTTTGTGATAGAAATGATTACTACAAAGAAGATGTGGAAATCGTCAGCAGGGAAGCCCATAAATTTGCATTTCCCTATTTTTTTTGTTTTTAATCTTGGAGGAGCACAAGAAGGAAGTGGTCAGCCCAAGGCCATCTGGCAAGTGACCAACTGGAGGTCAAATACACATTCTTCTTTCTTTGTTAATACTCTGGTTACTCCCTGGGTTTTGACCCATTGCCCATCTTATGTTCATAAGGGTCTTCCGGACTCTGTCAAACCCTAGACCACTCAATTTTGCAGGACCTTCTAGGGTGGCAACATTTGAGTGCCTGTTGGCTCCTAGAAAGAGCACTGGAATGACCATGTTTGGTTGGTCTCCAAGCTTATTCCTAAAATACCCAGAACCACATTTCAAGCTTCCAGGAGGCTGCATGGTGTAAGGGAAGGAGCATTACCTTTGGAGCCAGACAGCCTTGAGTTTGAGTTCCATAACCATCATTTACCAGCTTTAGAACCTCAGGAAAAGTAAACTTTCTAAACCTCAGTTTCTGCATGTGAAAAAAACTGGATGACTTTTTAAATCAGGATTAAATGAGATAACCTTAATAAATCATTCCACATAAAGTCTGTCATACAGTAAGTGCTCAATAAATATTAGTTGCCTTGCTCTTTCCCAAACTGCTCCTTCCTCTCTTCTGAGCTTATAACTCTAATTTGAGTGAATTAAGACAAGATCTCTTAGCCTAAGTTTTCCCAAGTGTAAAATAAGAGGAATTGATTATATAATTCATATGACCCAGATCATGCCTTATTTCTATTTTGCTTTTATCAATTTTCCCAATCAGGTCTGTGCACTGAGCACAAAGGCTGCCCATGGGTGTGATATAAACAACGGAGGTTTTGCTCTCAGAGGAAGTGGAGAGGGGTTGGGAGGTACCTGGAGGAAATGCAAATTTCATGACTAAGCAGGACTTCCCTGGGTCTGCTGACTTCCAAGGTGCTTCTGAGATAAAATTTCAGTGATGATGTGAAGATGTGAAGCCAGTCCTACCCCACCAAAGAAGGCCACAATCAGTATATTCATTCCGCAAACATTTTTAACACTTGTTGTATGTCAGGCATTGTTAGACTGGGGAAACATGAACGTCAACAGAGCATAATGAAACTCAATCAGGATATAGGTGCATTGCCTAAAACCCAAGAGATGTAGTTTCTGGTCATGGCTTTCCAAAAACTAGCCATATGGTAAGTCCCTTAGAAGTTTTAGCCTCTAAATCTTAGCTTTCTGGTGGTGAAATGAAGGAGTTGAAAATATGACTTCTAAATTTGTTTGCTTTCCTTCAGATTATACCTCTCTCAAAGTCAGCTCTGTGTTTTCAAATAGCCCCTGAAAATCTCCATATGCATGAACCATAAATACTTCAACTGACCATATCCCAAGCCAACAAATCATCTTATACCCCTTGCTCCCAATTTTGCCCCAAAGTTAACGCCACCTCTTATATTTCTTTTCTTAGAGAATAGCACTGTCATCTACCGGCAAACTAAACCGGAATTTTAAAGGCCATAGTATATAGGCCACTCTTTTTCACAGCCTACATTCAATTTAGTCACCAAACCCTGAAAAATCCACCTGTGAGATAACCCTCCCACGGACCTCCTTCTCTCCCATCTCATCACCACTTCTTCAGTGAAGACCCATCGTTTTTTCAAATCTGTTCCTAGCCTGTAGGTCCTAAATTGCGAGCCCACTCTCACACTAAGGCCAAAGCAATCTTTCTAAGGCAAAAATAGGAACAGGTGACTCAGCTGCTTAAAACTTTTGGTGGTGCCCAGAAAAGAATGAATGGCTTTCCAAGAATGTGTTTATTTGTGTGCAAAAAGGAGTTTTGATCAGGTGAAAGGGGAGACACCGCCTCCTATGGAAAGGCCTGGATTGTGTTTCCTTCCAGGAATGATAGAAAAACAGGTCAAAACTATGAAGAAGAGAAAAGAATAGCAAATATTGAGTGTTCACAATATAGCAAATCCTGTACTTTATATACATTGTTGTTTTAACACTTAAAAAGCTATTAGGTATCTTTGGTCAGGTTTTCAAAAAATCAGACTCTGAGGTAGAGATTTGTGTATGAAAAGTGTATTGGGGCGTGCCCATGAAATAATCAATACCTGTGAGGGAGTGAGGGAAATAGGAGTGAGCAGAGGGAGAAGTTGAGCTGTGGATGTGGTTGCAACAAAGTCCTCAGCAGACTCTGTGAGGAGCTCTGGAGCTGGAATAACCCTCAGAGCTGTTGCACAGTGAAGCAAAAGGAGACTGGACTTTTTTATCCTTTCACCAACCAGTTGACCCAGTTGTTTGATATGGCTTCCGGGGAAGGAACTGGATGAGGGCAGTTCCTGGGGAGGAACTCAGCAGAGAGCTGTCAGCCACCTATATTTCTCACATGGGGAATGACTGCTTTGATCTTGAGGGGGAGATCTAAGCAGCACACATCATAGCATCCACTATGTGAGATAACTTGTAGTGCATTATTTTATGGAAAAGAAAACTGATTTTTACCAACACATGACTTATCCTAGGTCATACAAGTAATAAGTGAAATCCCTGTGGTTCTAATTCATGTGAACATCTCTATACACACAAACTAGACAATCTAGAGGAAATTGATAAATTCCTGGAAACCCATAATCTCCTAAGATTGATCCAGGAAGAAACTGAAATTATAAACAGATCAGTAATGAGTTGCAAAACTGAATAAGTAATAAAAAAAAAATCTGCCAACCAAAAAATGCCCAGAACCAGACAGACTCACAATGAAAATCTACTAGATATACAAAGAACAGCTGGCACCAATCTTACTAAAACTATTTCAAAAAATTGAGGAGGAGGGATTCTTCGTCAATTCATTCTATAAAGCCAGTATCATCCTGATATCAAAATATGGCAAGGGCTTGACAAAAAAAGTCAGTATCCTTGAATTTAGTAGCACATCGAAAACACAATTTATTAGGATTAAATGGGTTTTACCCCTGGGATGCAGACATGATTCAGCAAACACAGATCGGTAAATGTGATTCACTACATAAATAGAATTAAAAATAAAAACTATACAATCATCTCAATAAATGCAGAAATAAAATTCAACATCTCTTCATTATGAAAACCCTCAACAAACTAGGCACTAAAGGAACATACCTCAAAAGAATAAGAATGATCTATGACAAACCCACAGCTAACATCCTGCAGAACAGGCAAAAGTTGGAAGCATTCCCCTTAAGAATTGGAACAAGACAAGGATGTCCACTCTCACCACTCATATTCAATATAGTATTGGAAACCCTAGTCAGAGCAATCAGGCAAGAAAAAGAAATAAAAGACATTCAAATAAGAAAAAAGAAAGTCAAATTATCTCTGTTCACTGACAACATGATCCTGTAACTAGAAAGCCCTAAAGATTTCTCCAAAAGACTCCTAGACCTGATAAAGAACCTCAGTAAAGCTTCAGATACAAAATCAACATACAAAAATCAGTAGCATTTCTATATACCAATCACATACAAGCTGAGAACCAAATCAATAACTCAATCCCCTTTACAATAGCCATAAAAAGTAAAATACCGAAGAATACATTTGACTAATGAGGTGAAAGATCTCTATGAGTAGAACTACAATGCATGGATGACAGAAAGAGATGAGACAGCAAATGGAAAAACATTCCATTCTCGTGGATTGGAAGAGTCAGTATCATTTAAATGACCATACTTCCCAAAACAATGTATGAATTAACAGAATTCCTATCATATTACCATCATTTTTTTACAGAATTAAAAAAAAAAACCATTCTAAAATTCAGATGGAACCAAAAAGAGCCAGGCTAGCCAAAGCAATCCTAAGCAGAAGAACAAAGGCAGGGGTACCACATTACCCAACTTCAAACTATACTACAAGTCCATAGTAACCCAAACAAGCATGGTACTGGCACAAAAATGAAGACATAGATCAATAGAACAGAACATGGAACCCAGAAATAAAGCCAAAAACCTACAACAAACTGATCTTTGACAATGCTGACAAAAGTGAACAATGGGCCAAAGACACTCTATTCAATAAATGGTTCTGGGAAAATAGTCTAGTCATGTGCAGAATGGAAGTGGACCCCTACCCTTCCTCATATACAAAAATTAACTCAAGATGAATTAAAGACTTAAATGTAAGACTTCAAACTATAAAAATCCTAAAAGAAAACTTAGGGAAAACTCTTCTGGAAATTGGTCTAGGCAAAGAATTTATGACTAAGGTCTCAAACACAAATAGAGCAAAAACAAAAATTGACAAATGGGACTTAATTAAACTAAAAAGCTCCTGCACAGCAAAAGAAAAAAAAAATCAATAGAGTAAATACAACCTACAGAATGGGAGAAAATATTTGCAAACTATGCATTCAACAAAGGACAAATATCCAGAATCTATAAGGCACTTAAGCAAATAAGCAAGAAAGAAACAACCCCATCGTGTCAGTCTATTTCGCATTGCTATAAAAGAATGCCTGAGACTGGGTAATTCCTAAAGAAAAGGAGTTTTTCAGCTCATAGTTCTGCAGGCTGTACAAACATGGCACCAGCATCTGGTGAGGCCTCAGGAAGCTTACAATCACAGTGGGAAGTGATGGGGAGCAGGTATGTCACATGGCAAGAGAGGGAGTGAGAGAGATGTCATGTTATTTTACACAACCAGCTCTCTCATGAACTCATTACTGTGGGGAGGACATCAAGCCATTCATGAGTGATCTGCCTCTGTGACCCAAACACCTTCCACTAGGCTCCACCTCCATCACTGGGAATCACATTTCAACATGATATTTGGAAGGGACAAACATCCATTTATATCAACCATTAAGAAGTGGGCAAAGGACATGAACAGACGCTTCTCAAAAGAAGACAACAAGTTGGCCAAAAAAAAGTATGAAAAAGGCTCCGTATCACTAATTATCAGAGAAATGTAAATTAAAATCACAATGAAATACCATCTCACAACAGCTAGAATGGCTATTCTTAAAAAGTGAAAAAATAACAGATGTTAGCAAGGGTGTGGAGAAAAGGGGATACTTATATACTGTTGGTGGGAATGTAAATTTGTTTAACCCCTATGGAAAACAGTATGGCGATTTCTCAAAGAACTTTTAGTTATTTTAGAATTACAATTTGATCTAGCAGTCCCACTACTGGGCATGTACTGAAAGGAAAAAAAAAATAGTTTTATCAAAAGGACATTTTATCATGGAGGCAGATCGCTCATGAATGGCTTTGAGTCCTCCCCACAATAATGAGTTCATGAGAGAGCTGATTGTGTAAAATGACATGGCATCTCTCTCGCTCCCTCTCTTGCCATGTGACATGCCTGCTCCCTATCACCTTCCATATGATTGTACTCATATGTTTATTGCAGAACTATTTACAATAGCAAAGTCATGGAATCAACTTAGGTGCCCACCAACAGTGGTTGGATAAAGAAAATGTGGCATATGTACACCATGGAATATTATACTGCCATAAAAAAGAATGAAATCATGTCCTTTGAAGCAATATGGATGCAGTTTGGAGGCCATTATTCTAAATAAATTAACACAAAAACAGAAAATCAATTATCACATGTTCTCACTTGCAAGTGGGAGCTAAATAATGGGTACACACAGACATAAAGATGGAAACAATAGACAGACACTGGGGACTCTGAGACTGGGGAGCAAGGGATGGGGGCAAGGGTTGGAAACTACTTACTGTGTATTATATTCACTATTTGAGTGATGGGTTTAATAGAAGTCCAAACCCCAGCATTGCACAATATACTCATTTAACAAATCTACACTTGTACCCCTTGAATCTAAAATTTAAGAAAAAGAAACTTACTTGGCATAAAAATTTTATTTGCATAAGGTCAAACTTGAACCCTCAGATTCTTTGGGTGGCAGTATAAATTGTCCAAACATTAATCATTCAAGGAAGAACAGAGCTGGGCAATAGTGGAGCCAAATATCTAAGATCTCAAATAGAGAGCCATGAGTCTGTCAGACAGTGGAAGTAAAGTAGGAGGTGGGACTTGACTCTGGAAGCAGGGCTCAGACGCAGGACCAAGTTGAGGACTAGCTAAAACAGGGCTGGAGTGGAAGCAGTTTTTCATAAGACACACCCACCAGTGTGCCATGTCAGTTTACCATTGCCATGGCAACACTCAGAAATTACTGCTCCTTTCCATGGCATTAACCTGATAACCAGGAAGTTATCATCCTTTTTCTAGAAATTTCTGCATAAACTGCCCCTTAATTCATATAATTAAAAGTGGATACAAATGTGAGTGCATAACTGCCTCTGACCTGTTACTCTGGGCACACAGCCTATGGGGTAGCCTTGCTCTGCAAGGGACAGTATATGTGCTGCTGCTGTACAGTGTCACTTCATAAAAGTTGCTGTTTAATACCACCGACTCACCCTCGAATTCTTTCCTGGGCAAAGCCAAGAGCCCCACGTTTGGATCTCAACCGTCCTGCATCAGAACTATCAGGGCCTTTGGAGCCTCAATGTATAACTCAGGATAAGGAGAGCAGAATCATGCTTATGGCAGGCTCCAGATGAGTCTGTTTGTTGACTTGGGCCAGTGGCAAGAAATCGCCTGAGAGTTACACAGCTCAAAGGGTAGAAAGGAATGGGATAAGGGGAAGAGGAGAAAGGGAGAGCCCCAGGTCAAGACTGGGGCAGTTCCTGAGAAGACAGGAAAGATTAAAGGAACTCAAGAGTCAAAAATCCTTAATGATAAGTAGATCAGGATATGAGGCAAGAGCTTAGAAAGAATGTCATAAAAGGAGGATGTAGAACCACCACTCTTCTCTTTCCCTGGTCTCTCCTTATCTGGCCTTCTTGCCCCTAGATATAAAGGGCTGATAACGGCTTTACTAAATAGCATGTATCCTGGGCCAGTGTGGGAAGAGGCAGCAAAGATTATATCCAAGTGCTGTGTCTGCTGTTTATTTACTGCATGACCTCAAGCAAGTTATTTAACTCTCTAAGCTTCAGTTTCCTCATCTGTGAATTACCTGTGGACAGTAGTAAAGTTAAACTTGGTGCTGAGCTCTTGGGAAAGTTTGGCTGTACTGCTGTAGAATTCTCATATTCTTATAGCCCCGTGACATACCACGCCCCTGTGGGCAAGCCTAATTAAGGACTCATGTTCTTGAAATAGATTCTTGTATTTTAAGGAGTTCAGTAAACAATATAGGAAGCAATGGTAATTGCTTGTCTTTCTCCAAGCCCTCTGTTCCAGAGAAGGGTTTTCCTGTGGAGTGGGAGTCTCCCCCAGGAGAAACAGTAGATCTTCTGAGCTGCAGGGGCAATGTCTCTACAGAACCTTCTGCTGGAGGCTCTGGCTGGAGGAAAATCCAAGAAGGACAGCTGGGTCTCAGAATGCTATCTGAGCATGCAGGACAATATCCTGGCCAGTTGAGGCCCAGACAAGAGCAGAGCTCATTTTAATAGTCTTTATCCAGGTTCTGTCATTAGAACTGGCACCATGAGCCATCCTTCTTAAAGACAAAACAACAGAAAGAGAGGCTTCCTCTTCACTGACATATTCACACCTAGGAAAATTTCTTAAGATAAAACATACTCTTTGTTATTTTAATTCTATTATCTTGCTCAACAAAGCAAAGTGTAGAAATGATAACACTAAAGAAGGAAGTATCTATCTCTGAGTATGATCTTTACTTCTTTTAATCCATAGAACGCTTTTTAAAATTTGACATTTTAAACAATCTCATGATCTTCAGTTCTTTTTTCAAGCTGAGATAATGAACACAATGTTCTTTAAGAAATTATTCATAAAACTAGGCAACAACATGTGAGTCATTTTAATGTATTATGTTAAATTTAAAAAAATACAAAAGAATGTGCGACCCAGTGACTGTAGTTACAAATGTGCCTCTGGAATGAGTAGCCCCACTGAGGCAAGAAAAAACTTCACTTAAGCTACTGTTTAGTAAGGGGCACTGCTTCCGTGGTCTCTATCCCAGGCAACAGCATCTTGACTGTAGCTAGTATTTGAGATTAACCTCACTATCCGATGTTTACTTATGATGATACCCAGAGGCATTTTTTACTTGACATTTTATAATACAGCAAAAAGATAAATTGAAGTGACCAAACCCACCATACAGAATGAGAACCTTGGAGGTTTTTTATACAATGAAAATAAATAATAGGCCAGGCGTGGTGGCTCATTCCTGTAATCGCAGCACTTTGGGAGGCCAAGGAGGGCAGATCATGAGGTCAGGTGATCGAGACCATCCTGGCTAACATGGTGAAACCCCATCTCTACTAAAAATACAAAAAATTAGCTGGGCATGGTGATGTGCACCTGTAGTCTCAGCTACTTAGAAGGCTGAGGCAGGAGAATCAACTGAACCCTGGAGGCGGAGGTTGCAGTGAGCCAAGATCGCACCACTGTACTCCAGCCTGGGTGACAGAGCGAGACTCTGTCCAAAAAATAAAATAACACAAAAATAAATAAACACTAACTGCATTTACTGTACCATGTGATTTTGGTATTGTCTTCCAATCACTCCCCACGTGGGTTTTGTGAAACTGCATCAGGTGTGGCTGAGGATTCAGTTCACATTTTCATTCTGTTTCACATTTTCTGTTCTGATTCATAGTTTGCATATATAACTCTTCCTGTTAAATAGTATACACTGATATTTTCTTTATGAAATATGATAGTCTATGCTGAGAAATTTCAATTCTTTTATGACAGGGCTTTAAAACACTTATTACATCAAATCCATCTCTCTATCTTCAATTGCCAAAAGGTCTGAATGGCCCATAATGTACTTTTCTCCCTAATTTATGTTGCAAAGTTATTGTCGCTTCCAATAGAGATGCCCAGGAATGACATTCATTTGTGGGGTGCCTGAAGCATTCTGTTCCATGTCTCTGAGGAGTGTCGTGGATCTTGACCACACAGCAGAACTTCCTGTGCATCCCCAGCTGCAGCTTTATGGGGTTCGCCATTTAATTAATCATGACCACCTTCAAGAAACAATAAAAAGTGATAGACACCAAATGCAAAATGGCTTTCACATGCTAGGCACTGCAGTGAAAATCTTACTCGCATTTACGCCATTTACAACCCTATGAGATTGTTCCTCATCTTAACTCTGTTACTGATAAGGAAAGTGTGGCTTAGAGAGATTAAATAACTTGCCTAAGGTGGCATGATTTATAAATAACAGAATGGGGACATGGGCCCAGGACTGACCATAGAGCCAGAGTTCTGAACCAGTCTACTGCCTTATAAAGAAAGATCTGGAAAATTGCAAACTTGAAAGCAGTTGTGACAGGGTTAGAAAACAATGGCAGATTTTTCTTTCTTTTTTTTTTTTTTAGAGACCAGGTCTCACTATGTCACCCAGGCTGGAGTGCGTGGTTCAAACACAGATCACTGCAATCTTGAACTTCTGGGCTCAAGCAATCCTCTCTACTTAGCATCCTAAGTAGCTGAGACTACAGGCATATGCCACCATGCTTGACCAATTAAAAATTTTTATTTTTTGTAGAGGTGGGGTCTCATGATATTGCCCAGGCTGGCCTTAAACTCTTGGCCTCAAGTGATCCTCCTGCCTTGGCCTCCCAAAGTGTTTGTTAGGATTACATGTGTAAGCCACTGTACCTGGATCACATTTATTTTTCTTTCTTTTATAAACTTTTTTTAGTGTTATATTACATTCGTGATTTTTAAAACAGGGGATGAATATTAGGGATCTCCAGAGAAACAGAATCAACAGGATTTATATATTTATAAATAGGAATATATAAACAGAATCAACAGGATTTATATATACATCTGCATTTACTATACTGTGTGATTTTAGTATTGTGTATACATATAAAGATTTTTAAATAATCTATAAATTATAATAAACATATAAAAGATTTTTTAATCTATGTATATATATAAAGATTTATTATGAGGAACTGGCTCATGTGATTATGGAGACTGAAAAGTTTCACGACCTGCCATCTGCAAGCTGGAGATCCAGGAAAACCAGTAGCGTAATTCCAGCTGGAGTCTGAAGGCCTGAGAACCGGGGGACCTGACAGTATAAATCCCACTACAAGGAACAATGGGCAGGCTGGAAGCAAACAGGACAAACTCGTCCTTCTGCCTTTGTGTTCTAGTCAGGCCCTCAATGAATTGGATGATGCCCACCACATTGAGGAGGGCAATCTACTTTCCTGAGTCCACGATTCAAATGCCAGTCTCATCCAGAAAACCCTCACAGACACGTTCAGAAATAACGTTTTATCTGGGCACTGCATAACGCCACCTAGTTGAGATGTAAAATTAACCATTGGAGGAATGTTTAAAAAGACCACAGTTCCTAAATATTTTTCTCTTAACTAGCAGTGTTATCTGATAAAGTCATTAAGTGGTTGACAATTGGATTTGTTACTCCTTGTAAGTATGAATATATCATTAAAGGATGTTTAGAGTCATTATATTTTAAACCAATGGAATGGTTTTCTCATGGTCAGTGCTGGGGCAGGCAGGTATATGGGGAAGAGGCAGGTGGATGGAGAAGCGGGTGGATTGGGCTTCCCACCACTGGGCTTCATCTGGAGTTACTCTCCGCAATTCACCTCCCTCTCCAGTGGTCCCAGTTAGAGTTCTTCACTGAAGATTTCTACCCTACAGCTAGCTTTTCCAAGCAGCTCAAGTGTCCTAGCTCTCCCCACTTTCCTGGACTAGCATCAGACCAGCTCACCTCATTGGTGTGACAGTGCAGGAATCCCTGCTCTGGACTGCATAAATGGCCCATGAGTATCTCAGATGGTCGTTAAATGACTTCATGGAGCACACAGCCCCCATTTCCCCAGCTGTCTCTGTTTCTCAGGGAAGTGACTGGTTAGTTAAGGACGAGAACTATTCAGAGAGACGGGAATGAATTCCGCTTCTGATAGTGGTTATGCAGGGTTTCCAGGGTACTTTGCAAATTATCCTCGTATCTACCACTCTGTCTAAGAAGGTTTATGGGAGGCAGTTTTTGGAGCACAGAAAAAATCTGAGAGTGGTGACTCAATAGTCACTGTCACCAGTTCCTGAACCCTATTCCTTCCTAGAAGGAGTAGAGTGTGGCATGGGCATTTCCCTTTCTTTAACAACTTATGCCAGTAAAAAGCAGGCTAGCAAATTACATGAGGTCATTTGAAGGGTAGTAGGAAGTACCCCAGTCCTACCAAGCATGCTTCTAAAAATGCTGTGGAGAGAACCTGTGAAGCAGTGACTCTCTCTCGGTCAGTCACCCTTTAAAGGACATGAAGAATTCAGAGGCAGTTCAGCACAGGCCCGAGGAAGGGAGGGGTCCCCACATATTGTGTCTGGGGTCTGGAAGGATGGAGGAGCATCAGTGGAATTGACAGCAGTTTGGAGAGGAAGTCCTCAGATGGCAAAGACCCTCAGATGTCTTTCCACTTCCTGAAGCAGGTCTGAAATCCTGGAGGAGGTGCCCATGTGAGAAAGCTGGTGAGGGCCTTGCAGTGGGCGCTCCCAGCACCGCACTCAGGATAAAGGGCAGCAGGTACTGCCAGTAGGATCTTCAGCTCCCCTCCCTAGGCCTGGTCACTCAGCCCATCCATCTGTCCAGGGAGCTGACGGCAGGCATGAACACTGAGCATAAAGGAGCCGGGTAGAGCCTGGGCTTGGATCTGGGCCAGAGCCACTTCAAAGCCCAGTTTTCTCTCCACTCTCCCCTCAAGCCTGGCAGCCACAGCCCCACAACAGGGCTATCTGGTTGACTAGTCTGCTCAGCCTCCATATCAGCCATCTGCCCTGTGAGCTTCCTCATCTCACCCAGCAGGGTGGACCCCAGGGTGTTTTTTCCCAGTGCTTTCCCCAGGTCAGTTTTAGACGCTTCAATCAGGTCTCTTAGGAGAGGTTTCAGAGTTTGGGGGAATTCTGTATTTTCATTTTGGTTTTGCAGGGTTTTTTTGTTTTTTTTTGTTGTTGTTGTTTTATTTTTTGTTTGTTTGTTTGTTTTAACTTATCCAGATAAATGTGCTCATCATGAACTCCATGTGGCCAGGTGATCTGGCCTTAGTGGCCCTTCTCTGTGGGGTCAGCTCATGCTATAGGGGAACTCTGGTCAGAGGCTGTGATGATCATGACCATTGGCTGGGAAGTCAAGACACTCAGGAGCGGTCCAGCCCAGACACTGTCGGGCAGGTGACTTTGGCACCCCTAGCCATAGTGTCAAGAGAGAGTGGCAAGTCTTAGGGACACATTTAACAGTTTAAGAGGTAGGAGATGGCTTTGTTGCATAACCCACATGAGGTTGTTCGGGGAAGACCATTTTCCACAGAAATATAGTCCTCCTCACTCTCGGGGTGGGGCTCTGGGTTGCCAATGGGAAGGAAGAGGTGCTGAGCCACAGACACAGGAGGCTGGGATGGGAAATAGCGCTCCCCAGGATTCTCCTACTGCCCACACTGTGGCCTGTGCCAGAAGGAGTGTTTCATGGATAATGAACCATTGGCCAACATGAGCCTGAAGACTGGCTGGCTAAGGTTCTTGCTTAGTATAACGCAAGTGGTATGGTGAATGGACAGAGGACAGACACTGGAGTCGGATAATTCAGGGTTTGAATCCAACTCTTGCAATTTCTTTTTTTTTTCTTGGCTCTGAGCCATTGAGCAAGTTATTTAGCAGCACTGTACTTCAGTTTGTAAAATGGGGATAATTATTCCTGCTTCTTACTGCTACAAAGACTAAATAAATGACACATGTGGAAACCTCAGGCATCCAGGTAGTTCAATTAGCAAGATTTCCTTCCTCCTTACCCTCTTGAGTATTCATGGTGATAAATACTCACCAGGAAAAAGGAAAGAGCTCTTGACCAGAGTCAGGATTCCCAAGTTTGGTCCAGACTCTGCCTTACAAATGCCACCAGCTCCTTCGTAGGGCTGTTAGGAGGATCAAATAAAGTCGTGAATGTGAAGGCTTTTGAAAATGGCTTTATAACAACAAGGCGCTATCATCTGTGGTCTGCTAACATCTGCTCTTAATAGCTGAAGGAAGCAGCTTGGTATATCAGAGGTACTAACTGCAGATCTCTGGTTAGTTAACATTGCCTCTCAGGTCCTGTATTAGTTTCCTGTGGCTATTATAACACATTACCACAAACCTGTTGACTTAAAATAACAGAAATTCATTCTCCCACCATTCTGGAGGCCCAAGGTCTGAAATTAAGATATTGGCAGGGCCAGGCTCCTTCTGAAAGCTCTAGGGGAGAATCTTTCTGTGCCTCTGCCAGCATCTGGTGGTCTCTCGTGTTCCTTGGATTGTGGCTGCACAGCTCTCGTCTCTGCTCTGTCTTTTCACATGGCCATTTTCTTTGTGTCTCTGTGTGTCCTTTTTCTATTTCTTATAAAGATGCACTACTCTCATTGGATTTGGGGATCACCCTAATTCACCCAATATAATCTCATCTCAATCCTTACCTTAATTATATATGAAAGAGCCCTATTCCAAATAAGGCCACATTCTGATGTTCCAGGCAAAGAAGAATTTAGGGGCAGAGAGGACTCTATAGAATCCACTCTAGAACCTGAGAACCTTCATCTAAACCATTTCTGACCCTCATTCAATGTATGTTTTTATTGGGTTCTAGATAGCACCAAACAGGAAAACTCTTCAGATAGTGCCTAACATTAGCTCAGTGTATCTGTGCAGAAGGGATCCAGATCAGAGCAGAGATGCCTCGTGGTGAGGCTGGAGAAGGGCTACTTCCGGAAATGAGAGGAAGGGCAAAGTAAACAAGAGGATAAGTGGTTGTCTTTGAGAGAGAACAGGTTGACATGAATAGATAGAGCACACATTCCAGGAGCTGTGTGGCTTGAGGAGAGACCAGTCTTGAAATCAGACCTGGATCATTGGTTTCCCAATATCCCAACGATCCCAATATCCTCACATTATTTCGTTATTTCGACTGATATTTTATAAATATGTAGACAGTATGCCATTCACTCCACCATTTGGATTCTCAGTTATTGTAACAGTGGTGTGTTGGTAAATGATTAACAACCAGATCTCTGAAAAAGAATGTAGGCATATATATAAACGAGTGTGTTATAAAAGTTGCTTATATGAAAATGTATAACACACAATTTATAAAATACAATGTATATTTTAATAAAATGTACAATGCCTTTTATTATAAATTCCATGTAGTCACAGATTCTCACAGGCTGCTTGCTTTCATATTGGCCTAATTCATATCCACAGCCAAATTATGGTTACAATTGACGAAAGAATGTAGTTCCAACATGAATGTTGGTAACTTTTTTCAAATTAAAGAACTGTGAAACAACAAAACGTATGTTGGAACATCACTTGCTCATCAGTGACACTAGTGACTTTTTGCTGAATCAGATGATAGTTTTTGAATATTGGAAAAATGTTTCCTCAGTTTTCTATGCTATTCCCTATGTAAAGGCTACAGTCATGGCACACATCTAAGTCTACTCTGCATCATTATGTTTTCTCTATTACTTTCTTACATCTACAATCAACAAAACAATAAAGTTCTGATTTATAGTGCTTGCTGATTTCCATGGTATAAACTCTCACCATGGCCAGTTTCAAGCTCCCAACATTACACCATTGAATACAGAGTGAGGAAGAGAGGTCCAGAAGCACCCATAATCCAGTATTTTTTTTCCACTGTAGAGGTATAAAAGATGTCGATTACCTCAAGAACATAGATATCAGTAATGTTATAAAATAATTAGGAAGTAATGAGCATTGAGATTTTATGCCCTCTGTTTCTAATATAATTTATTTAATTATAAAGTTTTTTTAAAGGCAGGGTTTTGCTCTGTTGCCCAGGCTGGAATGCAGTGGCTATTCACAAGTGTATTAGTGCGTTCTCACACTGCTATCAAAATACTACCCAAGACTGGGTAATTGATAGAGGAAAATGTTTAATTGACTCACAGTTTCCCGCTGCCAAGGAGGCCTCAGGAAACTTACAATCATGGTGGAAGGCAAAGGGGAAGCAAGGATCCTCTTCACATCACAGTAGGAGAGAGACATGCAGGCGAGAGCAGAAAATACTGCCTTATAAAACCATCAGATCTTGTGAGAACTCACTCACTATCATAAGAATAGCATGGTGGGGAAGCCGCCCCCATGATCCAATCACCTGCCACTCGGTCCCATTCTCCACACTTGGAGATTATGGGGATTACAATTTGAGATAAGATTTGGGTGGGGACACAAGGCCAAGCCACATCAATATGCATGATCATGATAGTCTGTTCTCACACTGCTATAAAGATACAACAGCCTCAAACTCTTGGGCTCAAGGGTTCCTCATGCTTCAGCTTCCCAAGTAGATGCAACTATGGGCATGTACCACCATGCCTAGCTTAAAAGTTTATATAATTTAATTTTATATGTTTAATAATGGCCATGTTCATCAAGCACCTCACAAGATTCCTGAAAATCTATTTTTTATTTTTATTAAAAAAATTTTTTTGTAGACAGGATGTCTTGCTATATTGCCCAGCCTATTTTCAAACTCTTGGCCTCAAAGTTTCCTCCCACCTAGGCCTCCAAAAGTGGTGGGGTTATAGGCATGCCACTGTGCCCATCCAGATTCTTGAAAATTTAACAATTTTATGAGTTTGTACATGCTGACTTGAGCACACATTACCACTGGGAAGAGTTGTGAGGACAGCTGAGTTCTGGGGAAAGGAAGGAAGAAAACAGTGAGGATAAAGAGCAAGTTCACATATCTCATCTACTTTCATTACCTGAATCCATGGGGAGGTCCATCAGAGAGTGCCTCTAACCTGTTACAATGGACTCTAAAAGCTTCCCTACCCCTTCAATTCTCCCCATGAGCACTGGTTACGCTTCCAGTGTCCCATTCGTATAGCTTAACTCATGAAAGAGGACAGGCTTTTCCTTCTGCCAGTACCAGTTCCTTCTCCTCATGAAAAGTTAGACACAAACTCCAAAATAAAGGCAACTCCCAGAACACAACACAGCCCCAGTTAAATTAAAATGGCTTTTATCTAAAAGACAGGCAATAACAAATGTTGACAAGCATGTGGAGTAAAGGGAACCCCCAAACACTGTTGGTGGGAATATAAGTTAGTATAACCACTGTGGAGAATGGTTTGGAGGTGCCTCAAGAAACTAAAAATAGAGCTACCATATGACTCACAATCTCACCGCTAGGTATATACCTAAAAGAAAAGAAATCAGTATAGAGAAGAGATGTCTGCACTCCCATGTTTATTACAGTGCTATTCACAATAGCCAAGATTGGAAGCAACCTAAGTGTCTATCACAGGTGAGTGGATAAACAAAAGGTGGTACATATACACAATGGAGTACTATTCAGCTACAAAAGAATGAGATCCTGTCATCTGCAACAACGTGGATGGAACTGAAGATCATTATGGTGAGTGAAATAAGCCAGCCACAGACAGACAAACTTTACGTGTTCTCAGTCAGCTAAAAACTAAAACGATTCAACTCACGGATATAGAGAGTAGAGGGATGGTTACCAGAGGCTGAAGGGTAGTGGGGGTTGGGGAAGAAGTGGGGATGGTAAATGGGTACAAAAACCAGAAAGAATACATAAGAACTAGTATTTGATAACACAACAATGTGACTATAGTCAATTTAATTGCACATTTAAAAATAACTAAAAATATAATTGCATTGTTTGTAACACAAAGGATAAATGTTTGAGGTGATGGATGCCCCATTTACCCTGTGTGATCATTACACATTGTATGCCTCTATCAACATGTCTTATATACCCCATACATATGTATACCTACTATGTACCCACAAAAGTTAAAAATTAGAAAAAAACACACAACCAGGAGACTGAACTGGAGGGATGGAGCTCTGGGAGAAGATTTGTCCTACATCCCTGCCCTGGGAGGGAATCCACACACATAGAAGAAAACAAACCCGGAGCATGGGCCACTATATTATACCACATTGCACTCCACTCACCAGGGTCACAGGGTTTCTTCCAAGTGACCTGCACTTGCCCATCCCGTCTCTCTGTGACAGTGACACCAGCACTAGACTGCACGTTGAGGTGTTATCTGAAATTATGAAATGAAACAGAAGCAAGAGGACTATGAGCTCATCACAATGCAGTCGTCTAAATTCAGCTTTGAACTGCCAAATTTGAGCAGTGGTCCAACGAAACATCTTTTCTTTGCAATCCAAGAAGACTTACAGGAGAGAACTGCTCAGAGAATCTGTGACATCCGGTTCCCGGAGACAGCTAAGGAAAGGATGGGTGCCTGTTTCTGCCTAAAGCCACGTGACTACACAGCTCCTTTCCCGGCTCCCATAGGGTAAGTGCTTGGCTTCTTGAGAAGCATGCTTCTTGAGAACAAAAATAGTGATTTAAAGCCTCATGGGAGATGAGCAATCCTCAAGACACACAGAAAAAGTCCCAGTGATACAGGAAGCGGTTCAGGAACCTGGTGGTTCCTGATACATAAATTAGACAGCAGAGGCGCACTGCATGACACAAAGCTCGTTTCTGCCTGGCGTCTGTCAGCAGCTGTCAGGCTCTGGCCAGGACCCGTTTTTTCTACTCACTGGCTGATGGATCCCAAGGGACTCTTCTCCTTGACCTTCGTGCTATTTCTCTCCCTGGCTTTTGAGTCTAGCTACGGAACAGGTGAGTGTTCATCCGCCTGAGGTTTTGAGTCCCGTGTTAGCTGCCAGGAATCAGTGTATCTTTGTGGATGGAGAGAAGGTGCAGGGCTGGGGATTGTGCTTGCTCACCTCTACCTTGGGGATTGGCTCTGAGTTTCAACTGCCTCTTTCAAAGAGGAAGGAACATTATAAGTTGCTGGGCCCTTGGGTTTCCAAGGCTCAGCCACACCAGTTTCCAAAGAAATGAGGAGCTCTAAGCCAAAGGCTCCAGTCACTTTTCTGAGCAGTTTCAGGGTGACAGGCTCTGGTAGAAGTCCTGGTTGAGTGGTTGGTTTTGCATGGGCATCCTTCTGGCAAAGACCCAGCCTAGAGAGACTGAGCTGGATGCACTGAGCTCTGGGAGATGATTTGCCCTTCATCCCTGACCTAGGAGGAAATCTGTGCACATGCAGGCTGACAAAGCAGCAGCATGGGTCAACAGAAAGCTTTGGCTAGAGTACGAAGAGACAGTAGAAGTGAAAACTCCAAGTCTTTGGCTGAGAACAGGCAGTGGCCACAGTGTGGTCATACTCGTGACTACTTTCTTGGAAGAGAAGGTCCAAGACAGTAAGTGGGGAGAAGCTGGGATTTCTGGAACCTAGGGCTGGTTACAGTATGTGGGAAATGCAAATTGGGAACCCTCAGAGAGTAGCTCCAGCCAGAAGGCCAGGCGAGAGCTACTTCTGGATCTGGGCTCTGCTCCTGTCTTTCCAGCTGTCTTCTTCCCAAGGCAGACTGTTGCTTTCTGTTTAGAAGTATTAGGGCTATGACAAAGGGTATTTGAGAAGGAAAAAGCCAAGCAAGAAGTAGACTTTGGGCTGTCTGTGTGAGTGGGGTGAGAGTCTCCTTCTGTTTGTTTGTTTAGACTGTGGGAGGTAGCCTGGAGTAGAAGAGGTGGCATTACGGACAGGGGGGAAATCCTGAGGCCCAGGGTGTTTTAAGCTTGGGATTTTCATGACCACAAATCCAATATAGACTTTTCCAGGAAAAGCCCTGAGCTATGCCAGGGATGTGTCTTTTACCAGACAGCCAAATGAACAGGACTTGCTCAGCCCACTTTCTTCTGGAATCTGCAGACCTATGACTTGTACCTTCTAAGGTCTAGGAGAGGAAGAACTGGGCTCAGGGCTCAGAAACCAAATCCAGCCACTTTAAGTGGTCACAGGGAAAGCCAAGTCTCCCCTGTTGCACCTAGTTTGTGATTGCACCATTTTTGGGCACTTCTTGGTGACTATAAGGAGTGACGGTGCTGAACTGTGAGCTGGACTTTTCAATCTCTGTGCTTGCTAGCCTCTTGGACCACCTTGCCCATAGCATCTTAGGCACTGCTGACCGATAGCTCCTCCTGTTGAAGCTTTGGAGGTGGTTGGTCAGCGAGAAGCAGCCTAGCCCACAAGGCAAGTCGATCCAATCGGAGGCGGCTCACTTCATTGCACATTTTCTTCTCTGAAATAATCACAAATTTTTTTCAGTGTTTTTATTTTTAAATACCCACCCTTTTGTGAAACCCCAATAAAACCCAGACAGAAATGCTTTGCAAGTGGGGCAGGTTAGTCATGACAGATTTGCCCAAGCAAGAAGCTTGATTCTTGTAAAACTGGCACGCACTTCCATTCTCATTTCCACTCAGCGTGACTTTTAATTCCCAGTCAGAATTGTAAAAATCAAAAAGTCCACATGTTCATTTCCTAAGTAAAGTGAATTTTTCATTTTTCCCAATGAGATTTTTTTCAATAGACTTTATTTTTTAGAGCAGTTTTAGGTTCACAGAAAAATTGGGCAGAAAGAACAGAGATTTCCCATAAATCCTCTGCCCCATGTATGCATAGCTCCTCCTTTTATCAATATCCCCCATCAGGGTGGTACATTTGTTATAACTGATGATCTTACCTCAATGAGTTTTTTTATTCCTCCATGCAGGTCCTCTGCACCTCCTTCACACACTTTGAGGGGAAGGTGAGGGACAAGAGCATGGGTTCTAGACTTGGCCTAACTTTGTGTGTTTAGTGGCCCATTCTATACCCAGATGTCAATCTAGGCACTTCTATTTCTCAAAAACTTTAATATTGTGATGCTGTCACCTTCACTGTCTCCAGCACTGGACTGGAAATCAGAGTATCAGGGCTAATTGGTTTTATCCATAGATTGATTTTGAATGATCCCATTCAGCAACTATTAAGGACACATGATGTGCAAGGGTGCAAGGTGCAAGGAAAACAAAATGAACCACAGCCACTGCCCAGCACCTGACACTGTGTCTGTACCGAGAGCCTGTCCACAAATGTTTGTTGCGTGAATAATATTAGTATATACTGCATACTTGTTCTATACCAGGCACTGTTCTAAATGCTTTCTGTGTGTCAGTCATTTCATTTTCACACCAACTCTATATGATATGTATGTATTATTGATACCATTACAACTTTATAAATGAGGAAAGGGGCACAGAGTAGTTTAGCGATTTCTCTGTGCTCACATAGTTGTCTGACTCCAGAGGCTTCAGTGAGTGAAACTGGCCAAGCCTATGTTTGGGTAGCAGGGGTAGGGGGAATGCTAAAATTAGTATCCAGGTCCCATGGTGAAGATTAGCATGTGCTATCTATAATTGAAGCATATGAGTTGAATTGAATTGAAATAAATTGAAGTATAGAAAATTTCAAAAGGTGAGAGACTTATAAAAATCATAGAAACATGTAGAGGGCATGTAAGAAGTATTTGACCCAGAATTTGGAAAATGAAAACTTTTCTTCATCACACCAATGTTCATTTAAATTTTGTTAACTAGCTTGTTTATTGATTATCACATCCGTAAAACACGTCATGTCTATGAAACTTGAACAGTACAAAAGAGTATTTAGTGAAGACTAATCTCCCATCCATACCTCATACTGGAGGCAACCACTGCGGCCAGTTTCTTGTCTGTCTTTCCAAATGTGTCATGTTTGGTAGACCAGTAGGGTGACTATAGTTAACAATCATCTGTTGTACATACCAACATAGTTGAAAGAGAATAATTCACATGTTCTTAGCATAAAGAAAAGAGAAATACTCAAGGTGATACATATCCCAATTACCCTGATTTGATCTTTACACATCATATGGGTGTATCACAGCACATGTGCCCTGAAAATACGTACATCTACTATGTATCAATTTTTTAACACGGCAGAGAAGAAATCAAGACTTAAAGAGGGTGGGGAAATAAAACTTATCGGGACCTTTCAGTGTCCTGGTGAAGAATACTAGCTTCCTGACGCTTTTTTCATACCATGATAATTAAACCTGTAGTCATTTGTATAGGTAATTGCTCGCATCCAAACGAATAATAAAACTTTTCCCAAGAGGACCAAATGGTTACAGCCTGAACAAGGTCCCTAGGTTAAGGGCCCAAAGTGCCAGGAAGCCTGGAGTCACTATCTTCCTAAGCAGGATAGCATAAACTTGTGCCATCATTATGCAACATATGATGCAAGAAGGAATGAGCCCCAGAACCTGGAGATGAGTCCCAAGACTTGCCGTAAAAGACAAGACATGTAAGGGACTGTCTGGCTCCTGGGGAGATTTATTTACCCAACAAAGTGTTGGAATAAGGAGCAGACCTTTAAGAAGGGGAGTGGGGATAGCTGCCTCTTTTCCCTTTATAGGTAGGAAAAATAATCTGTGCTTGTTTCTTACCTATGGACACTTCAAGGTTACTCACATAGAACAAATGACCTTGCTTTTATCACATCATCCTAGGGTGAAGGGAGGCCAAATCATTTACTATTTACTCTGAGTAATTTAATAAGAAAATTGACTCTAATCCAGAATATCTCATGTGCAGATTTGGGATAAAATCAATAAAAATGAATATTAAAAACTTAGCCCCAAATAAATAGGTTGGATAGGTTGGATTTTTATGGAACTTGAGAAGTATTCTTGATAGAGGCACAAATGCAGAGGTAAAGTGTTTCAAGTGTTCAGGGGGAATGGTAAGTGATCCGTTGTACCTGAAACCTCGGGTTCATATTTAAGGCACTTCCATGTCCTCTGGCAAGTGGGGAAAAGGGTGCCCACACTTTACTCCATAATATACGTCTTAGGGATGTTCTAAAGGCAAATCAGAGTACATTCTGATTTTGGAAGGAGAAGAACTTGGACTCTGTGCTGTCATTTGCTCATTCATTCATTCATCCCATTCCGTTTTATTAATTCACTTGGGCAACAAGAATTTACTGAGCTCCTACTATGTCCCAGGTGGGTGTTAGGGATACTGCAGTGAATAAAACAGACACAATCCCTACTGTTGGAAGCTTATAAGAGTAAGGGATTAGAGGCATTGAACCAGAGTTGAACATGTGATGAGTGATATGAAGGAGTGCATTCGTTGTCCATTGGAAGCCTGTGGCAGGAAAACCCAATCTAAGCCAGGAGTCAGGAAAGTCTTCCCTATGAGAGAGATGTCAAAATGGAGACCAGCAGGATGGAAGTTGTTAGCTAGGCAAATAAAGGGTGGTAATAGAGTTTAAGGCTAGTGAAGGTACATGCTAATAGTCTAAGATAGAAAGACCCAGCAGTGTCAAAGAATAAAAATAGGACTTTGACCGATGGGGATACAGTTTAAAAAGCAAACCCAGACAAGTTGTCTTTTCTTTCTGAGCCTAAATTTACCAAAAGAACTGTGGGGCCCATCAGTTCTGTTCCTTCTCTACCTGAAAGAATGCTGTAGCAAGGTGCTAAAAGCACGTATGAAAGTATCAGGGATAGGCAAAAAATATAATACAATAAAATAAAAAGGGCTACCATTAGGTAGAAGCCCATCTTGTGAAAGGGTTGGCTAAATCCTACTATTAATAATTTTTGGTCAAATTCCATAGGCCAAGTGAATCACTCACTTTTTGAAGTAGAATTACCCATGAAGGAAAGTGAGTCGGTGTTAACAGCTACAAATGTTTCCTCCCAGACTCTCTTAGTAAACAAGGGCTGACTGAATCACAGACACACTGGAAAACACTCATCAGGCAGCAGGATGTTTCAGGAGCAGGGACGCCACTTGAGGGGTTTTATGAACCACTTTAAAGCCCCCACTTATTTTTCCATGTATGCTTAGGTGAGGGTGATCTCAAGTACCCCCTCCAGACCCCGACACTCACACACTCAGGCATTGCGTCATCATTCTTGATGTGGGTTGTGGGGTGTAAGGGTCTCTTCCTGATGAATTTTTGGTTTCAATCCTCATGACTGAGTATGCATAAACCACTCAGCCTCTCTCATCTGCCCCTCCCTTTTTCTCTTTCTCCTTCTATTTTGTTTGATTTTTTTGCTTATTCCCTACCTCTCTTATATCCCTCTTTCTCCTCCCCCCACCAACTCCAAGTTCTGAAAGCAACCAGGGTGCAAAGAGTCTGTAGGGTTAGGTGAGAAAGGGTGCATGGGACCCATTGTGGGGGGTGGTGGTGATGGGTTACGGTCTGAAAATGGGAATTTTTATTCTTTTTTTCCTCCCTATCAAAGTTAGCCTTAAAAATCAACACTATGCTAGCAATTCTTATTCTTGTTTTGAATCTCAGATCTCTTTAAGAGATGGCATTTATGGATGTGCTCCCAGAAAAATATACATATGCTCATCTACACAACTTTTTATACAGAAGTTTGGAAATTCATACTTAAACATATGGCTCTAACTTTTTTCTCATTTCTTTATACATAGAAGTTTAGGTTCAGGATTCAAGAAGATACTCTCTTAGGTACTATGCCAACACTTCAGGTATGTGGCCACCAAAGGGGTCACATTATCTAGACATTCAGACATCCGTAAGTGTGGCTGGAAGAAAATCCAACATGAGTCCCCATTTATTAATGTAAAAACAACCACCACCACAATAACTATAATGTCCCTCATCTCATCAGGCAGCAGTGGAGAGCACTCTGTTTTAAGGTTAATATATTAGCAATATTTTAAAAAACAAATGCCTAATTGTCTTTCTCACTTTTCCTTAACAATTATGAATTTCAACCACTCTAATCCTGATTTTAGCCCAGATAGACTGCTTTTTCTTCTTCCTCAATCGCTGAATCTTCAGTCTACTGTTAGCTGAGCTCTTTACTGAACAATCTTGGGATTTCAGGGTATTTTGGTAATGAGAATATTTTGGCCAATGTGTCCAATTTTCCAACAGCTCATCTTAGCCACAAGTCAGTTGTGAACGAGTCTCTTCTAGGTAGCTGCATGACTTAAGCTGATGGTTCTATTTTACTCTTCTGACTTTATTATCAACTAGTACAATCTATGCTCTCTTTGAGTCATGGGCTCCTTCTTTTATGAACACTAGCTTATGGTTAAGTTCAGTTTATATATATATATGTATATATATATAAACACACACATATATATAATATATATATATATGTTAGACAAAGCTAAATAAGAGGCTTTGGTCAGGTAATATGGTTTTCAGCATTCATAAATTGAACAAATGTTTATTAAACACCTCCTATGTACCAAGCATATAGCACCTGTTGGTAGGTACTGGGGTCAAAATAGTGAACAAAATGAAGTCTTTCCTCTTGAGGCATTTGCAATTCTAGTGGGAAAAACAAAAATAAAACAAACAAATATGTAATATAAGGCAGTGGTAGTGCAGAAATAAACAGAAAGCTATTTTAGACAGATGGTCAGAGAAGGCCTCTCAGAGGAGATACTGTTTTGAGCAGATACCTAAAATAAAGTGAAAGAATGAGCTATTGGCCTGGTGCGGTGGCTCACACCTGTAATTCCAGCACTTTGGGAGGCCAAGGCAGGTGGATCACGAGGTCAGGTGTTCAAGACCAGCCTAGCCAAGGTGGTGAAACCCCCTTTCTACTGAAAAAACAAAAATTAACCGGATGTGATAGCAGGCGCCTGTAATCCAGCTACTTGGGAGGCTGAGGCAGGAGAATTGCTTGAACCCAGGAGGCAGAGGTTGCAGTGAGCCGAGATCGTGCCACTGCACTCCAGCCTGGGCAACAGAGTGAGGCTGTGTCTCAAAAAAAAAAAAGAGAAAATGAGGAGAGATTATCCAGAGAGAGGAACAGCAAAACCAAATCTCTGAGATAGGAATGTTCTTGGTGGATTTAAGAAACAGCGAGGGTCCCGTGTGGCCATAGCACAGTGGGCAAAGAGGAGGGCAGGAAGTGGAGTTGGAACAGTGCCAGGGACTGGGACTGCAAGGCCTTTGAACCCATATCAATAATGTACTATGGTTTTATTCTATCAGTGCCAGAAAGCCGTAGAAATGTAATGTCTCTCAGGAGACAGACAGAATAGGACACACTTTTAAAAGATTATTCATCGTACGAATGCAGGGAGATCAGCTGGAAGAAGACGGCAGTACCCAGGCCTGGGATGATGGTGGTGGAAATGCAGGAGGTGTGAAGGGCTCAGATACCAGACATATTTTGAAGTCAGAGCCAGGAGGATTTGCTGTTAAAATGAGTGTGGAGCATGCGAGAAAGAAAGGAGTCAAGGATGTTTCCAGTGTTTTGTTCTGAGAAACGGGCTGAATTACAATGTTTACAGAAGGTGTTTTGGAAACAAGAATTTGTTTGCTAAGTTGGAAATGCCCTTTGGACCTCCAAATCGGGTCTTGTGTAGGCAGTTGGGAGTACAGTGAAGGGTTTGGTTGGGAGATATAACTCGGTAGCATCCCAGAAATATGTCAGACTGTGAAACTGAGTGAGGAACTGCGTGAGAGTGGATGAAGACGAGAACTCTGAGTAATGGGATGCTCCAGTATTTAGAGGTCCAGAAGAGCAGAAAGTTCCTGCCAAGAAGACTGAGCACAGGCAGCCTATGGGATAGGAGAAAAACCAGGAGAGTATGATGTTTCCTGAGCCAAATGAAGACAGCGTTTCAAGAAGGAATGGATGAACTATGTCAAGTACCCCTGAGAAAGCAAGTGAGATAAGAACTTTGACTTGGCTTAGTGGAGTAGACAGTGACCTTGACAAAGGTCATTCCAGTGAGCAGTAGGGAATAACACCTGTTTATAGTGAGTTCAACAAAAAATGGGTCTGGACATGGGAAAAGAAATTATAAACACACATCAAAGCACTTTGCTGTATAGGAAAACAGAGAAATGGAGAGGTAGCTGGGGATGGACCTGGGATCAGGGGAGAGATTTTTAATATAAAGGAAACTACAAGTTTACACGTTGTGTATTGATGGAAATAACGTAGTAAAAAAACTGATAGAGGCAATTGCTAAAACAAAGCCTTGAAGTCAGCGAGTGCTCCATGGAGGAAGAGGCTGGCCTTAAGTGGGAATGTAGACCATCCAGGTAGGTAGGTTGATTTAGTGGTGGTAATAAGTGGAAGTTCTCTTTTTGTTTCTTCTGTTTTATTTTTCAGTGAAACAAAAAGCAAAGTCGTCACCTAAGAGAGGAGGGGGAAGGCAGGTTGTGGGTTTGAGGAGAGAGGAGGTGTTAAATAATCAGCAGCAGGATCCCTTATAGTGGTTTGAAAGGCTCTTGGTTTTTTGTTTTTTTTTTTAACCTTGTTGTTGGCTCAGCTTTTTTGAAAAAGAGACACACAGTAATATCTCACTGTCGACATTATTAACTCTCTCAGGGTGCTTTGTAGAGCGAGGATTCCACAGTTTGAACATGGGCTTACCCTTTCCTGACTCCACATTCCTCGGATTTTTCTGTTTTTCTCATGATCTGAAATGGTTCCTGGGCTCATGAGCTCAGAATCACTTTCATTTGCTCTCCATCCTTCATCCTATATACTCAATGGTGGAAAAATCCCTGGTAGAGGAATTAACAGACCTGGATTCTAGTCCTGACTCTGCCACTTACTAGTTAGGGAAGCCATTTAACTTCTCTGTGCTTTTTAGATGCCAGAACCATAAATCTGAGTTGATAAAGACCCAGTGCTCTAGTTAGTCTATACAACTCTATCCTAAGTAATTTTAAGATTTCTACTGAGAGTTTTGAAATATTGAGAATATGGTGGGGATCCTCATGGCAGTCCTTACAGACCACAACGGAGTTGGCAACCCCAGGGCTAGCCCAAGAGGAAGAGGAAGAGCCTCAGCCTGTCCTTCCTGATCCACAGACACGATGTTTTCTAAAGATCTTAATAATAAGGGACTCTCTTCTCCCTCCCACAGGTGGGCGCATGATGAACTGCCCAAAGATTGTCCAGCAGTTGGGAAGTGACGTGCTGCTGCCCCTGACGCATGAAAGGATAAATACGAGCATGAACAAAAGCATCCACATTGTCGTCACAATGGCAAAATCACTGGAGAACAGTGTCGAGAACAAAATAGTGTCTCTTGATCCATCTGAAGCAGGCCCTCCACGTTACCTAAAAGACCGCTACAGGTTTTATCTGGAGAACCTGAGCCTGGCTATCCGGGAAAGCACGAAGAAGGATGAGGGGTGGTATTTTATGACCCTGGAGAAAAATATTTCAGTTCAGCGCTTCTGCCTGCATTTGAAGCTTTATGGTAATAATGGCAGCTTCCCCAGTCCACACTAGAGGGGCAAAGTACTCCTTTGACCAAGAATTTAGGTCTCTCTCAAAAGCAAAGCGTATTCAGAATTGGAAGTAACTTGAATGATCTTCTAATTCAAGGGTATTTAAATCTGTTACTTGGAAGACGTTTAAAGGTTGACATTTTTTTTCCAAATTGAACATCGATTGTAGCTGATTAAGCATTAGTTACTCTTACTCCCATTTCCCAAAGAAAAGGGGGCCAGCTCCCTGTGGGCTGGAGGACCTATATCTTCAAGAATCTTGGTTTGCAAATAAGATTTTATTTGAAAATAGGATTTTTTTCTGATTAAAAAAATTGAATACCACAGATGAAACCCAGCCTCTCTCATACACGAAGACGCTGAAAGCTAGCGAGAAGCGGTTAGCACATTTACACATATTTGTGTAGGAGTTTCACTGCACTGGGGTTCTGGATAAAGAAGGCTGAAATCCAGCCCACATGCCACTTGCTAAGCCCTGCATTCCCGCACAAGATCACACCTACCTGGTGGAAGAAGTGCCTTTTTCACATTTAAACAAAGGCTTTGGTTATAAAGTCTCCTAGTTGCTGTACTTTAAACTAGGAACCAGGTCCACCTGAATCCAAGGCCAGTGGTTTTTTGAGCCTCTTTAACTGCCAGTCCCTCTTGAGTGCACTCAGGGATTGTGTCTCTTAGGCCCAGAGGCTCATCTGAATCCCCAGGGGTCCTGAT
This sequence comes from Cacajao melanocephalus, assembly GCA_963573385.1. Classification (NCBI taxonomy): domain Eukaryota; kingdom Metazoa; phylum Chordata; class Mammalia; order Primates; family Pitheciidae; genus Cacajao; species Cacajao melanocephalus. Next base: position 42,127 of record CAUYLG010025884.1, on the reverse strand, counting down.
AGCCATGTGGGGCTTTTCTGCTTCTTCAAAATGACATCCTTATCTCTGGGGATGGGACAGGAATTCCCACCTAACCAGCATTTGTTTGAAATTCTCAAATATCTAGAGGGAAGACAGCAATACTTTCACACATCCTCCCTCCCCCGGCATTTCCTTCCTTCAAACTGCCTGCAGAATTCCCATGGCACTCCCCCAGGTACCTGAGAGTCACTCTAACAGTGACGCCAGGGCAAGATTGCCATGAGCATGGAGGCTGCACAGGATGCATTTTCCAAAACAGTGTGGATGCCATGCATTCCATCGTTTTGTTCCTAGTTTCCTGTCTTTGTCACATCTGTGATCAAATTCTTACTTTGGAAAATGTGGTCTCTGCAACCACGGCATCAAGCCAAGGGAAGAGTTTGGATTTCAGAGTTAGACGGATCTAGGTTCAGATCTTAACTTGGCCACTTAGAAGCTGGGAGATGTAAGACATTCCACCTCCCTGGGACTTGGCTTTCTCATCTATAAAATGGGCATAATTATAACCAGAGTTATAATTGTTGAGAAGATTTAAAAAGATGATAATGAGCACTGCGCTTGTCCTATAATAGTTGCTAAATAAGCAAGATTTTACCTTTTAGCCAGCCTATTTCATGGCCTTAGAGTGGGATAGACTGATGAGGCCTATGGTTATAATTGAGGACCTATCTCTATCTCAGACACACAAAAGCACTTGCTACACCCCCACCCACTCACCCATGCATAGGCAAGTGCTTGCGTGCACACACACACACACACACACACACACATACAAACACACCCTCCCACACACACACACACACCCTCCCACACACATCACTATAGATGAAATCCCACCACTAAAAAGTCATTCTTTTAGGTCTGGGAAGTAACAACATAAGCCAATTAAAAACCATAGTGGATTAGTTGACAGCAAACTCCGCTGATAGGAGACAGGAGAATAGCAACCTAGGTCAAGAACATCAGTAAGGGTGAATGAAGCCCTAACAGTATTGGTAGAAGGGGCCTAAAAAGCAAATTCTTCTTTCCTGTTTTATCCCAAGGTGGTCTTAGAAAGGGTATAGTGGGCCATGAGGAACAGTGTGAAGCAGTAGAGTCCCCGCTAGAAATAAATCACACTGAGGGGGAGGGAAAATGCCGTTCGTCTGTACTTTGTGCTAACAAAAAGGTCAAGTGAGAATTCCCAGGGGTTCATTTCAGTGATGGCTCCCTTCCTCCTACTCCTGACAGAGCAGGTCTCCACTCCAGAAATTAAAGTGTTAAACAAGACCCAGGAGAACGGGACCTGCACCTTGATACTGGGCTGCACAGTGAAGAAGGGGGACCATGTGGCTTACAGCTGGAGTGAAAAGGCGGGCAACCATCCACTGAGCCCAGCCGACAGCTCCCACCTCCTGTCCCTCACCCTCGGCCCCCAGCATGCTAAAAATATCTACGTCTGCACTGTGAGCAACCCCATCAGCAACAGCTCCCAGGACTTCATCCCATGGCTCAGATGCAGGAAAGACCCCTCAGGTGAGTGCGCTGGTGGCAGCCTGTGTGCCACCCTAATGAGCATGGGCTCAGTCTTCCCCTGGCCCAGTTGCTCCCCAGCCATGGCATTCACCTTAGTAGCAACACTTCACATTTTCTTTATAGTTTGCAAAAGTTGTCCATGTGCATTTAGTGATTTCACTCTCATGTTCACCAGGGTGGCATTATTATGCTCTGTTCACAGTTGAGGAAACCGACAGGAAATGATAGAGCCAGACCAAGACTCCAAGGCATAGCCTTCCTCTCTGCCTCTTTCCTTGGCTCCAACCTGCAAGGTTGGCTGGGTGAGGCGGTGTAGGTGGGAGGCCTGGCTCCCAAGTCTACTACTGCTGGGGCAGTTCTACACCTTCAATAAGTATTTATTGATCACCTACCTGATACAAAATGGTGAATAAATATGATATGTGATCTCTAACAATTCATTGTAAAGATAAGACATAAAACATTGGCTCAATCGTGAAGCACAAGATATAATGAAGGGCCTCGTTTCGTGGAATGGACTGTGAATCCCATAGCAGGACCAGGGGAGTCAGAAAGGGAGACTAAGAGTTGGACTGTGAAGTTTGAGGAATAATGATAAATTGCATAGCGCTTTATCATTAGCAAAGCACTCGCGACTGTATAATCTATTTTGATCCTCACAATAACCTTGCCAGATAGGTGTTATTATACTTTCATTTTACAGATGAGGAAATTGACATTCATAGCATTTAAGTACCCTCCTTGAGCTTCTTTAAATTGTAAATAGTGGAGTTAGCCCCTAAACCTAAATCTTCTGACTGTTCTTTCTCTAGAAAGAAAAGCATCATTATTCTGTCAACAAAAGGAAGAGAGAACTTATTAAGTAAGCCCATGTAACCACTTGGATACAAGATGGAACACAGGCCCTTTTCACCAATAGATCTTGTGTCCCTGCCTCAGGCAGGTTCAGGGACAATAGGACCAGGGTGCTTGCTCTGCAAGGCATTGCTTACACCCTGACATTCTCCTGTCTGTATCCACTGGGGGGACATAGGAATTCTTCCAATGGGTCTTCTGCCCACAGCAGCCATGGTGCCCATGTTGAGGGCTTTCTCAGGTGGTCATGGATGAAGGGACAGGAGAATTCAGCCACATAGCACTGCCTGTCACAGAGACTCCCCTGGAGTATTCCCAGATGGACTGCTGGGAAAATCCCACCTGGCCTCCTGTGTGCACCTGGGATTGCTTTAGTGAGTCTAGCCCACTGCTTATGTTTCTTCCCCAGCCATTTCATAGCCAGAGTCCCCAATCTGTTCACTTACTGGCTGTGTCTGGCTGCTTGCCCACCTTGCATACAAACCACATTGAGGGGCTAATCCCCAGTTCAGAGCACTCTCTCCGCCCACAGTCATTTAGAAGGTGCTGGCAGGACAAGCAAGCAGTGCAGCATGGTGGGTAGCTTACGGAATGTGGCCCCGGAAGTTCTAGAGCCAATGCTGCCCTCTCTGCTTACAACGGTAAGTCCCTCAACCCCTCTGAAATTTAGATTCTTCCTTTATAAATAACAACAACTGGTGGGTCATTATGGTTTACTAAGTGCCAGTTATGTGGTATCTCAGTTAATCCTCACAGCAACAAAATAATATAGACAGTATTAGTATCCCACTTCACAGATGAGGAAACAAAGCTATAAAAAGGTTAAGTAAGGTCACACACAGAGCAAGTGAGGGAGTTAGGCTGTCCGATTCTGGAAGCCTTATAGGTATTGATAATGCACCTAAAATGCCTTATAAACCATAAGGAAAATGTAATTTTTATTATGAAAACTACAAAAATACAATGTATTTTTAAAATTTAAATGAGGAAGCAGTAGCCCTTACCTCAGCACAGCCCTCTCTGGGTATAGCTGCCCTGTAAAAGTACAAAGACAGGACACTGAATATTTTACCCTGGCCTATCCCAAAAAAGGGGCAGAACTTTCTTCATGCTCTTCAACGTAGTTTAAAAAGAATTTAATTAGTGCATACCAAAGTGCTGGTGGGCCATGAAGCTTACACGAAGGGCACTTGGCTCAGGACATTCTAAGAAAACACGTGAAGATGCACTTACTCATCTAAGCCACTCTGAGGACAAAATATACACCAGTGGGAACCAGATTTACTGATTAGGAAGCAGGTTCTTGTGAGGAGCAGAGAGACAGGAAGCAGTAGAAAGCTGGTACCCCAGGAGGGGCCCTGTCAGTTAAGAGAACTGTCCAGTCGTTTCTCTCTCTTGGGTCTCTGTTTCATCCTCTGTAAAATGAAAAGGGCGAACAAGCAAAGTCCCTCCCAGAGTCGACAGTCCTTGATTCAGTGTGCGTGTGTGTCAGGAAGAACGCAAATAGAGGCTTGCCACCATGTACGGGTTTGCTAAGTCTGCTGTGACAAAGGGACGCAAACTGACTTAGTTACTCGCACAAAGGACCCAGTGGCTTAAACAATCAAAACGTATTGGCTCTCGGTTCTAGAAGCTAGAAGTCTAAAGTCAAGGTGTCCGCAGGATTGTTTTCCTCTGAGGGCTGTGAGAGAACGATCTCTCCCAGGCCCCTCTCCCTGGCTTGTAAATGGCTGTCTCCTCCTTGTCTCTTCACATCATCTTCCCTCTGTGTGTATTTCTGTGTCCAAATTTTGCCTACTTCTAAGGACACCAGTCACATTGGATTAGGGCCACCTCTCTCAGTTTGCCAGGGCTGCCATAATAAAGTACAACAGATTGTGTGGTTTTAAATAACAAAAATTTATTTTTCTCCCAGTTCTGGAGGCTGGAAGTTCAAGGTGAAGGTATTGGCAGGTTTGATTTCTTCTGACGCCTCTCTCCTTAGCTTGCGTATGGCCACCTTCTCCCTGTGTCCGCACCTGATCTCTCCTTTGTGTGCTCACACCCCGATCTCTCTCTTGCCTCTCTCTTTTTCCTGGTGTCTCTTTGTGTGTCCACATTTCCTCTTCTTATAAGGACACCAGTCAGGTTAGATTAGGGACAACCCTAATGACCTCTTTTTAACTTAATAACCTTTAAAGACCCTGTCTTAATACAGTCACATTCTGAGGTCCTGTAGAGCTTCAACATGGAAATTTATGGGGAGACACAATTCAGCCCCTAACACCACCCTAATGACCTGTTTAACTCAATTAACCCTGTAAAGATCCCATGTCCAAACAAGGCCACAGTTTAAGGAAATCAACATATTAATTTGGGGAAACACAATTCCGCATGTAATACAAGCAGAGACGCCTCCTCCCCGCCCTGCCAGCCTGCAGGGATTGGAGACCAGGCTCTGCCTCAGAACCAGATCACACAGCTGATTTGTGGCCTGCCCTTCCCAGTATACCAGGTTGCCTAAATACTGAAAACAGAATTTTATTAGGACATTGATTTGTGTTTGCAAATGAATAACGAATACTACCAATCCTTAAAACACTGCATTTAGTTTGACAAAGCATTTACTGAGTCTCTGCTATGTTCCAACATTGTGCTGGGGGCTGAGCACACAAAGACAAAAAAGACATGATCCTGGCCTTAAGGCAGAGGACAGCTGTATAGGTAAATAATTATCCTAGATTAGACAGTGTGACTGACGTAAAACAGAAGTATATGCAGGGCAACAAAGAGGAGGGAATTATTAACACTGTCTCAGCGGATTAGAGAGAGCATCCGAGAGGATGTGACATAAACTCGGTTTTAAAAATAAGTGGAAATTACCCAAGCTGATGAAGGACATTCCAGGCAGAGGGAGGAGCAGATACAATTGGGTCTTGCTCTGTATTATCTTGTAGGTGATACGAACTAATACAGAGTTTTAGATAGAGGAGTGTCACCATCAGTCTTGCTTTGCAAAGAGAAAATCCAGTGGTATAGAGAACAGACTGGGGCAGAGAAGACGGGGAAGAAAGGGGAAATTGTTTCTGGGGGCCATTATTGCAGTCATCCATCAGAATGATGAGACCTGAGCCGAAGCAGCAACTGTCAGTTAACAAAAACTTTTTTCCTAGGGCACACAAAGGGAAATTTCAGCCTTGGGATGAGAGGGTAGGGGTCTGAGGGTTTATTAGAGGTTGCTTCACCATCTGTCATCAGGACAGTGATTTTAAGACATTTTTCATTTTCATTAATGAAAACCTCCCTGTGGTTAATGATGTGATGAGACGGAATGCAATGTGATGTCAGCACTGTCTCTTGACAGGACTCACTTAAGTTAAACAGTGCAAAAATGTCTATGTTCCTTGAAATCTTTTTCTTTAAGTGACATTTGTCCAGGTCATATATTCATCTTTGTTCCAATCCCCATTTCAGTGTTTTAATGTCTATCATAATGAAGCATCTTTATAGCAAAGTCCAAATCCCAGGGTGCTATGAAGTACTCTGGCTAGGTCATGTGAAGCCAGTAGATGTGGGTCAGCTCTGGACAGTGTGTGACTTGCTGCCATCCTCAATGACTGTATTCTGAAATCGATATGGTTGTGCTAGAATGAAGGAATCTAAAAAGGATGCCCCTGGAAGCTCATCTTGAAGAGAGGATCTTTTTCAGTAGATGAGCAAAACGCTGGCTCAGCATGTCTGAGTTAACTCAGGGGAAGAAAAGGCTGGCACCTCCCAGTAAGCTCCAGAGGCTTCCCCTTTCTAACAAGGTCATTTCTTCAAATAAGGAGACCCCATTTTTTCAGAGTCACTTAGATGTTCCAAGCACAAAGACAGATCTCTCTCCAGGGTCTTCCCAATTTAGCAAGCCTAACAATGGTGGAAAGAAGAAACCTGGAAACTTCACATAGCTCAGAGCCTGGTCATGTGGCCACACCCACTACAAGGGAAGCTGAGACACATATCTCCTAGCTGGGCAGCTACATGCCCAGACAAGACTCGTGAGAAGTCACACTGGAGCACAACCAGTAGCCTCTGCGATGCTGGGTGGGATAGGCGGGTTGAAAGTGACTTTTCTGGAAGCTGTGAGCTCTGTAAAAATGTTTACTTGTATGGTCCCAGACCTTAAATTAGCAAATGGTTCATGAGCATCCTTCCCCACCCCCAATTCTGAATGGAAACTGCCACCAACAAGAATGTATCTCTTAAAGATGGAGCCTTGCTGACAGAACCACATGAAAGGCAGGAAGGAGCTCCGGCACGCTCCCACCGTTACGCTAACATCGCAGTATCTCCTGGGTAAACTACATTTGTTTCTCAGATTCTTTTTCATTTTCTTCTTCATCTTCCTTAAAAAAAAAAATAAGATTTGGGGACTTGAGAAGAGAGAAAGACACGCTTTTGTGTTTCTGTGACAACAGACTTTCAGAGACAAAAAAAAGCTCTCTAGCTTTTTCCTTGGAGGTGTGACTGTGTGCCAAGTTATCATGTTTAAACCACAGCCAATAGTGGGGAGGGCCCAGGGTGGAGACTTGAGCAAAGCACTCTTCCCAGATGGCATGTGAGTTCTTGACCAGCCTGCTCAGCCGTCTCTAAGAGCCTTGGGAATAGGGGGAATTCCAAACCTCAGGTTCAAAAATGCTCATGTAGCATTTCTTTGTGAATGAAGGAGACAGGAGCTTGTGGACCCCAGGACAATTTTGATTTCTCAGCATCACCATCCAGAGAGGCCTCACTACATGACTGAGCAAAGAGAGGAAGAGTGGGAGCTTCTGCCACAGGAAATGGTGGTTTGAAAATGGGAGCACAGGTGTCGCGCTGATGGCACGCACACACACTTGCCTCCTGGCTCCATCTTGTTATTGTAACATATAAGCCAAGTGGGTCACTGCTCCTTCGCTTTGATTCCTGCCCTTGGGCCATTCAGCAGGTGATCCTGCATTCCTTCTGGTAATTTTTAAACAAAAAGGTACATGGCAGTCTTTTTCCAGATCCATTTTTGTGGACTCTAATTTAACTTAGTTTATCAAGTGCATGTTGAGTGCCCTCCTGCCCTGTATTGTTTCAGGTGGAATGGAGGATACAAATAAAGAATAACGTATAGGGCCTATCTTCATGGAACTTGCAATCGAAGTGGGACTTCTATATCTTACTAGGTAGAAAAATATAATATTTAAAGAAACATATTATAATCAAGGAACTGCTACTAGAATTCCTCTTTGAAAAGGAACCGTATTTGTTTAGGATAGTGCCTTAATGAATGCTAGAAGGCAGGTGGAGACCCCTGAGGAATCTGCATGTGGGTTGGATGGTTCTGTATGAGGAAGGAGGAAGATGATGCTTGCGCAGAAATGGGAAGAGAAAGAGAGGGTCTGAGCCTGCTAGGTGATGAAAGCTGCCTGGTTCACAATGGAATTTGCTCCCTGGGACCCTCCAATCTTCGGTAGAGGACTTAAACCCACAAAATTCTTGGTGTAGGTTTAAAAATTTTTTTTTGGTTTGTTTGTGGAAACTGGTTGTATTAGTCTGTTCTCACGCTGCTAATAAAGACATACCTGAGACTGGGTGATTTATAAAGGAAAGAGGTTTAAATGACTCACAGTTCCACATGGCTGGGGAGGCCTCACAATCATGGCTGAAGGTGAATGAGGAAGAAAATCACGTCTTGCATGGCAGCAGGCAAGATAGATTGTGCAGGGAAACTCCCATGTATAAAACCATCAGATCTTGTGAGACTTATTCACTACCATAAGAACAGCATGGTGGAAACCGCCCCATGATTCAATTATCTCCACCTTTGACACATGGGGATGATTACAATTCAAGCTGAGATTTGGGTGGGGGTGCAGCCAAACCATATCACTGATGAAGGGACTGAACCTTGCACCCAAGACAGCACAGAGTAGAGCAAGAGGAGCTACAGGAGCAAAGACTTAGAGAACCACGAGAAAATTACTCCCAGAAACTACAGAAATCATGTGCAGATTGACCCTAACAAGCTGTAATAGTAGCACCTTTTTCATATTTATTCAAATTTCTAAGAGCATGAGGTCTCTGACATTTGATTTGCATGTAAATATCATAATTGGAGAATAGCAACAAATGGATGAACACCAAGTGCAAAAATACTTGGACCTACTATACAGATGGGGAAACTAAGCCATAAGTAAAGAACAGATGGGGCTGAAGTATCTCTGGACACCAGTGAAGAGACTCCTTTGGACTTGAGATCAAACTCATTGTCTTGTCTTTCCAATGATTCAGCAAGAATTTACTGAGACTCTACTATGTACTGAGTACTAAGAGAGCTGCAAAAGATGTGTAAGAGATGGTCTCTGGACTCCTAGAACCTAACAATTAGTTGAAGAATTGAGGCTAATGAAGTAATTGACATTTATTGACCACAGGATGGATTCCAGACATTGCTCTGGGCACTTCATGGATTTCTCAGAACAACACTGTGAACTTATTGTTATGCTCGTTCTACAGATGAGAAAATTGAAGCCACAGAGGATATGAGTAGCCTCTCTGTAGTCACAGAGCTATCAAGTTGTAGACCCAGAATTTGAACCTATCTATCTGGCTCCAAACGCTATCACTGAAAATAGTCTCCATGGTAAAGATGATGTTGCCAAAATTCAGGTTCTAAGATACATGACATAAACCACAGGTGCTGGTGCTGCAAGAGTTCAAGGGAGAGGGAAGAACAAGAGCTGGGATGGCCAGGAAAGGTAACACAGAGAAAGTAAGATTGGCCTGGGCATCAAGGCTGGAAGGAGAGTATGGGGTGGAGCCTGGGGCCAGGGATGAGCATGTGTTGGGTGGAGGATGGTGAAGGATGGGTTGGCTGCTCAGAGGGCTTTTGACTCCTGACCACCTCCTTCTTTATGGGGACTCCATCTCTAGAGGCTAAAACACAAACCAAAAAATCTGCAGTTCTCATCTTATCCAGCTCTGTCACTGACTTTTTCTGTGGCTCTAGATACTCCTGTCTGAGTCTAAGTGTCCTCAAAATAAAAGTAGTGGGTTGAGTGAAATAAGCACTATGCTATAGTTCCCTTAAGGTTAAAAAAGTCTATGGTTCATATTTGTATTCAAATATTAGGGAAAAAATTAGAGGTCATAAAATATCTTTCAGGACCTTGGCCAACTTGTGTCTCAGATCTAGATGGACTGGCAGAAACTTGTCATAAGACAAAGGTAGCAGATTGCTTTCATCCTCCTGAGACCTTAGAAAGATAGAGAGGGATGGCATTACCATGTCCTGAAGCCTTGGTGCTGCACCCAGTCATCGTTAGTTTCTGTGAGTTGGTGGGCAGCAGAGCAACCAGCACCGGGTGAAAGGGAGAGGAGGCTGACTCGCCAGGCATTACTGATGCATTTTCATCACGTTATTTTCCAATTCCAAGGTACTACTTTTCTGTTGGTTTTATTTTTTTAATCTCAAATGAAATTGGAGAGAAACAATATATTTTAAAATGACATAAATGGTAGGGGTGTTTCTTCTCAAATCAACTGTTATATTAGCAGTTCTCAAAATATCTATGATAGAAGAAGAAAGAGGAACTAGTCTCAAAATAGTAAGTGCTACTATAATAGTTTGCTGGATCAGTTCCATAGGCCGATGAAACACAAAGTTCAGGCTACTGGCTTTGCTTCTTATCCTGGTATTTGAGTGATTTCTCCAGCGGTTCCTAGTGTTGATACCATAAACCCTGAATGGTGGTACCAGAATTAAAACATTTACTTTAGGGAATAGAATCCATAACCAAGGTGTTTGCAAAGTCAGTTCAGTAAGATTCCTTGGGCTAACTTGATGTGTGAAAAGCCTAAGGAGAAAAAGAGAGGCTCTTTTCAAACTCAGAAGGAAACCTGTGGTCAGCTATCAGGGTGGAGGCCCCCTTGGATCTTGGTAGGATGCCTTTTATGAATTCATGAGATTGCCTGTATCTTCGGTCAACTCTGTGAATATATGGTTGTGTCCACCATGATTTTGTTCCTTTGGAACCCACTTTTTTCTTTTTCAATTTCTGCCCCACAAATTCATCACAGGTCCAACAACAAGCAGGCTTATTCCACAACCATCCTTATAAGTTTGTTTCCCTTACACATTAATGTTATCTGGTGTTACTCTGTTTAGAACCTTAGTGTGAATACTCTACTTAGAACCCTAGTGCTTCATGTTGGTCCCCACTGTTCATACCCTGGTGTAACTTTTCCTAAGCCCATAAGTCTCTTTGGCTCTCCAAGAAGTCTGTCTTTAGTATTCAGACACATTTCTACTCTTAAACCAAGCTCTAGTTCTTGAAGTTCTCCAGGCTGTTTTCCTTCTCTGCAAAATGGGAGTAATGAGTGTACCCACCTTGTAAGATTATTGTGAGGATTAAATGTTAGTACACATGATGCACTAACAATATGTGGCCCGTTGCAAGTGTTCAATAATTGTTTATTATTATCTTATTGAACTACATGTCTTGTTTCCTGGGGGCAATAGTTCTCATTCACTGTTTTTAAAGTGTTGCTCCTGGTCCAAAAGGATTTGGTAAAGTGGGTAAAGGAGAGAAAGCAATGAAAGTTGTCTGTCTGATTTTGAGCCTTGGTGATTAGTTCTCAGGCTAATTTTAAACATGAAGATGATTTAGAGGAAAAACTAAATACTTTCCTTTCAGTTCAGGTCTGCTGGGTTTAACACAGTTATTTGCATAAAAGAACAACAATAGCACTATTATGTTTATCTTTTAAAAAGTAAAGTAGATCTTTCTTTCTCCCAGTGTCTCATGAGAGTAATGTGAATTCACAGGGATGGCACATGGAACCATTATGTTCTCTTTACTCAAAATGGATACAGGACACATTAGAAATCTTAAGATAGAGAAACTGGGTAGAGAGATTGACTTAGGAGAGATGAAGATAAATTTAATTTTAGACGTGGTAGTTGAGTTAAAAATAAAGCATTTGGTTAGAAAAATCTTGATGAAATTAAGAATGTGAAAGTATAGCGAGAGAAATTAGAATTAGAAAACAGACATAAGAATCTTCAGTGGTCTAAAGCTGATCTCTAAAACCATGAAAACAAACATCTCCCTTGGCAGAGAATGCAGAAATAGAACATGAGTCTCCTTTATCTGACTTCATATAGGATGTTTTTAAACTCAGAATACTTTTGAGATTGCTCTTTGACTTTTTTTTTTCAGAGACAAATATATGGTCAGTGTATGGTTGGCTGTTCTTAGTGGGTGTCATCATTATTCTCCTCATAATTGCAATTGCAATAATGCTGCTGAGAAGAAGAGGTAGGTGTCTGGCAATAAAGACATTCTGATCACACTCTTTGTGGTAAGCAGGGGACCTCTTGCCACAGGCTCGGACTTGCTGTCATCACTTTGGCTTTCTGCATGGGGCCGCCTTTGCAAAAATACTAGATAAACATATCCAGGCACCTTGCTTAATTCAGTCTAATTCAACATGTCTTGATCTCCTCTACTAGGCTATGGAGAGAAATAGAAGAGCCATAGGTTTCTAATGTAAGTGACATTATTCAGATAATTTCAGTTCAGTGTGACTAGCACGGCCGTCAAGGTAAATACAGGATGCTGAAGAGGTGTACAAGAAGTTTAAGAGTATTCACTGAGAATGGAATTCAGAAAATTCTTGGATCTCATCCAAAAAGTCACCAAGGTTAAAATGAAACCAGTAAGGTACAATCATTCCCCTGCAGTTTAAGCACCTAGAGGTACCATCCCCTGTCCTCTCTTCCAAATTTCCCTATGATTCAATATCTCAGGGCATTGTGCTGTCTTCAACCACCCTGACTACTACCAATCCACACTAGAGTCAAAATGTCCTGACCCAGACCAGGACGGATGTCCCGGCTGCCTTCCCATGGTAAGGATAGAACTTGATCCTCATACCACCAAGCTGATGACTGATTTCATTCTCAAGTAGATCAATATCATCTACATGTAACCTTCTTAGAAAAGCCCTTACCTCGGCACTCTGATGTTGGTTTTGCTTATATGAAAAAAAAAATCTAGATCGTAGCACAGCGACCTACTTGTGTCTCATTTCCTCCATCTAAGAGTTAGCTGGGGAGGAGGGATGGGTGATTCAGATAGAAATTATGTTGACAGCCTATGGGGCTGCGGGTGGGGCAATCACATTTAGCTTGTACTATAAGGAAATTGTGAGATACCTGGGATGAGAAAACTGAACTGAACTTATCCACATTAACCTACGTAGCAAAGTTGCTGGGATCCTACCGCATACACTTTCTTCGACTACACTTGGCTCATCACATGGTTGTGCTCTAAGGGAATAGTGTGCCCCATCCCACAATTCCCCACTACCTTCCCCAACACATATACCCATCCTTACCTCATCTCTAGTCACCATTTATCCCTTATAAGTTAGCAACACAGAAAACTCTGCCTCACACTTATGGTAAAATTTATATTTAGTTGCTATACTTTCCAGAAAACCTTGCTCAAGAAATTCTGTTGGCAGCTTCTAATGATATAATCTTCAGAATGCAGCCTGACTCTGAAGGCTTTTCAATGGACTCTTTGGCAGTTTCATGTCCAGGAGAATACACTGATTAAGAATGTGGGTATGGGAATTAGACAAACTTACATTCAAATGCAGATTTTGCTACTGACAAGCTGTGTAGTCAAATGACTTAACTTTTCATCTGCAAAACGGGTAATTTATGTACTTCATGGTATTGTTGTGGAGACTAGTATCAATACACAGAAAACACTAAACACGGTGGTTCCCATGGATGAGTGTTAGATACATACATATATACATAGACAGACAAATCTCTTAGTGTAGGTGAGTTAAAACACCAATGTTTAAGTGTTATGGCCAGGAGAGGGCTGCACTGGAAGCATCTGGAAACAATACCTAGAGCAGGTTTAAAGTGTTTAAAGTCGTGGTAACATAAGACTTTATGCTTCAGGTAAGAGCTGAAAAGGATATTAGACACTCTACATTCTTAAGAGATCCATTGAAAAGACTTAATTTATGCCACACAGCTAATGATGGCTAGAATGTAAATGTCCTAATTCTAAGGCCAAGACTTTTTCATTATAGCCTAAGACCTTGCTGACTTGGAGCCGAGTTGAGCTTGCTCCTGAAAATCTGTTCTTGCAATGGGGAAGGTAATCTGAGACTAAATTATCTTGGTCCAATGGTACTTTTAAGCAGCAACAATCAACCTCAGCTTTTCCATCTGTCTAACCATTTAGAACTGTCCTCCCAATTTGACATTTGAGTCTGAGCTGACTGCAAGATTGAAAGTCTTTGAGGACTGGAGTCTGTTCTCTATTTGTAGCCACTACAGCATCTGAGAGAGTGCTGGGCAGGCATGTCCACCTTTGCAAACACTCATGGGGACTAGCACCCCCTTTGCTACCTCCAACTGCTTCTTGAGTCCTTCCCTCCATTTTACACACACACACACACACACACACCACACACATACACACCCTCCTCAGTCAGGATCAACTCTGACCAAAAAAGTGAAGTTGAAACCACTAGGCACACCCTGCTCATACCCACACACACACAAAAAACCCATGTTGACTTTCCTTGAATTCTTGGAACTTCATGAGTGGCTGGCCAACATTTCCTCACCAAGACTCACACTGTCATGCAGCACATTCTACCATGCTCACCACATACAGACCGGACCTTTCCCTTCCTCTCTTATAGGAATAGAGACCAGCCTGGGCAACATGCTTGTTGCACAGAGCTGATCTACAGGGATATACATCAAACTTTTAAAAGTGGTTTCTTCTTTTCCCCTCCCTCCACCCCTTCTTTTCATGGGTATTGAAAAAAATGGTTTCTTTTGGGAATAAAATTGGGTTGGTTAATGGGGGAAGGGGACTTATACTTTTTACTTTATACATTTCTTCACAATTTTTATTTTATGGTGAGAATAAATTACTCCTATGATTTAAAAAGAAAGCTTTTTAAAATTGGCTAAAAATTAAAATGTTCTGTAACTTATTAATTTCCAGAGACCCTAGGCCCTGAGCAAAATATCCAGATGGTGGGCAACAGAATGACATTGTTGCTTTATTTTCCAAATTGCCCCAGGCGGAACATCCCTGCTACACATCCCCCCACCCTCATCCCCCACACATTGATTCCCCCAGAAATAGGGAGGTGAGAAAGCTGTGAGTGAAGCAACATACTACCATCTGGAAAATACAAAAGAGGTATAAATAACTAGCCCTGCCCTCAAAGAACTTAGAAGCCTATTAGGAGACCAGATATGCTCATTGAGCAACAGAGATTAAAGTAATTGAATGGTACACCAATGAGAATAACACCTAATGCATATTGGGCATTTGTTATGCGCCAGGCAATGTTCTAAACACTTTACAAGTGGTATCTCATTTAATTATCACAACAGCCTCATGAAGCAGGTATTTCAAATCCCATTTCACAGATAGGCCTAGATAAATCAAGTAACTAACCTAAGACCACATGAGAAATGTGCAGGGGGTTTGGGACTCAGGGCTTTGTTTCTATGGTACTCTTGGGGAAAGTGAGTATGCAAAGGAGAGTAAAGACCACATAGGTCTGAGTAGGAAGCTCCTGCTGGGGACCAGAGGGAGATAACCATTATGATTTCTTTTCACCAGGTAAAATGGACCATTACCAGACAACAACGGAAAAAAAAAACCTTACGATCTATGCCCAAGTCCAGAAACCAGGTGTAAGTTCTATATGTTGTTTGAGATGAAACTGTCATGTTTCCCATAGGATTCCTGGCCAGTCTGCCTTGCCCGTTTGACATTCATAGTTTTCCATCCAGAGCAGAGGAAAGTAAGGAACAGGAGTCAAGAACAAGAGCTCTTCTAAAGGTCACTAAACCTCAGTGTTTGAAATAATGGGCCACACTGGATAATTTTCTGGTCATGTTTCTTCATAGCAAAAAAATGAAGAAGCTGGAAATGAATGCCATATGACTCTTTCCAGCTCTGGCATTCCAGGAGTCTAGGTTTCCATGTTACTCAGTTATTCCCTCTAGGGAAAAGAATGCAGGCTTGAGGAGAGAGGAGAAGGTTTGGAAAAGCTATTGTGTGACATGTTGGACTGATCCGAATTCAGGCATTTACAAAGTGCTAAAGTGAAAAGGAAGGTAGGATCTTCAACATTTTGGCTAGAGTGTGGTTAAAGAGATGAACAACGATATACAGGCTGGAGATGGAAGAAAGCAAACTGTGACAGAGTGATCTCTGGACTCAGAAGTGAAGAATGGAAAAACTGGGTGCCTGGTGAAGTTGAGAGCAGATATGCTACAAGGGAGAGAGAGAGATGCTAAAAACATTGTGGTCAGATGTAGAGACACTGTAGTTTTTCAACATGAAGGCAATTCGTGGTAATGCTAGGCCAGAATCTGGCCATTTGAGGTGTAGGGAGAGGCAAATTCTTGAGTAAAGGATGTGAAGGTAAAGACGGTTTTTATTAGTACCTTAGAAAATTGCATCAAATGACAACAAATGCACTTCTGAGAACCAAGAGACGGACTCTCGAACAAAGTTCTTATTTCTGCTGTCCCCTAGTGGCCTGGAGGGTTTGTTACACAGCCCAGCTCCATCCTTCCCCTGCAACCAAACTTTATTTAAATAGATGAGAATCCCAAGAGTAACCCTTTTCCTCCATGCTCTCATCTGCTTATTTAGGTAACCAGGTTCATCTTTACCATGGTGTCTTCCCTCACTACTCTATCCTATGCTGCTAGCATCCTTCTTTTTTACTGTGAAGCATGACACATGGTAGTCACTAGCCACATGGTAGCTTTTTAAATTTAAATTAATTTGAATTAAATAAAATTTAAAATTCAGTGGCATTTGTCAGTTCAGGACTGTCTTCCCAGTGCAACATTTGAGTCTGAGCTGATCTGCAAGACCGAAAGTCTTTGAGGACTGGAGTCTGTTCTGTACTCTATTTGTAGCTACTATAGCACCTAGGAGAGTGCTGGGCAGGCATGTCTAACTTTGCAAACACTCGTGGGGACTAACTTGCACCTCCTCTGCTACCTCCAATTGCTTCTGATCACACTTTGAGTCCTCCCCTCCATTTTACACACACACACACACACACTCTGTCTCTCTCTCTCTCTCTCTCATGCATGCCCACTCCTCAGTCAGGATCAACTCTGACCAAAAAAGTACACAACACATAAATGTCAGCTCAATGAATTACCCACAAGTGCATACCTTCATATTTGGTAAAGCAAATCTTCCTAATTTGTTTTTCTTCAAGAGTTTTTGGCTATTCTTGTTCCTTTGTACTTTCACATGTATTTTAGAATCAACTTATCAAGTACCATAAAAAAAAATTTATTAGGATTGCATTGAATCTACAGATGTATATGAGGAGAAATTACATCTTTCAGTATTGAGTCTTTTTTTTTTTTTTTTTTTTGAGACAGAGTCTTGCTCTGTCACCCAAGCTAGAGTGCAGTGGTGTGATCTCAGCTCACTGCACAGTGCAACCTCCTCCGCCTCCTAGGTTCAAGTGATTCTCCTGCCTCAGCCTCCCAATAGCTGAGATTACAGGCACCTGCCACCATGCCTGGCTAATTTTTGTATCTTTAGTTTCACCATGTTGGCCTGGTTGATCTCAAATGCCTGACCTCAAGTGATTCGCCCGCCTCAGCCTCTCAAAGTGCTGGGATTATGTGAGTCACTGTGCCAGGCCTCAGTATTGAGTCTTCTAATACCACAAAACTACCACACAGATCAAAGAATAGAACATTGCTCATACTTCCTGAAGGCCTCCTGTGCCACTTCCCAATATTACTTCCTCTCTCTTCCCAGAACATAAACCCTATCCTGATTTCTAGAAATACAGTTTAGCTTTCCTTTTCTTATGTTTTGAACTTTATAAAAATGGAATTTTTTATTCTTTTCTCTCTGGTGTCTGATTTATTTTGCTCAATATTATCTTCATGCGATTCATACATGTCTTTGAATTTAGATATAATGCATTCTTTTTCATTATTTCATAAAACATAAACGTGTGAATATACTAGAGTTTATTTATCCAGTTGACTATTGATGGACATGTGGGTTATTTCCAGTTTGAGGCTATTATGAAAGTTGCAGCTGTGAAATTCATATGCAAGCTGTTAATTGGACATGTACACGTATTTTTGTTGGGTATATGCCTAGAAGTAGAATTGCTGAATCATAGGGTATGCATATCTTCAAACTGACTAGATAAGGCCAAGTTGTTTTTCCATTTACTTTTCTATCAGCTACATATGAGCATCTCAATTGCTATGCATTCTTTTTTTTTTTTTTTTCCTTTGAGACAGAGTCTCCCTTTGTTGCCTAGGTTGGAGTGCAGTGGAGCGATCTCAGCTCACTGTAACTTCTGCCTCCTGGGTTTAAGCCATTCTCCTGTCTCAGCCTCCCAAGTAGCTGGGATTACAGATGCACACCACCACACCTGGCTCATTTTCGTATTTTTAGTAGAGACAGAGTTTCACCATGTTGGCTAGGCTGGTCTCAAACTTCTGATCTCAGGTGATCTGCCTGCCTCAGCCTCCCAAAGTGCTGGGATTACAGGTGTGAGCCACTGTGCCTGGCCTCAACTGCTCTGCATTCTAATGAAAACAGTCTAATTTTAGTCCTACTGTTGGATGTGCCTTATTATGCTTTTATTATATCTCTCTAATTATTAAGGAAGTTGAATAACTTTTCATATGTTTATTAGCCATATTAAAATTATCTTTCTTAAAGTGCCCATTGATTTTTTGCTCATTTTCCTTTGAGGTTTAGTCTTTCTTTTATGGACTAGTATATGCTTTTCATATATTTTGGATATGTGCCCTTTGGCAGGTATGTTAGCAAATACCTTCACCCATGGCTTGCCTTTGGAATTTCTTAGAGATACCTGTTGATAAAGAGAAGGTCTTAATTTTGTTGTAGACCAGTTTAGTAACCCTTTTCAAGCATTACCGGATTTTATTTGCTAATACTTTGTTAAGAGTTTTGTTTTCCACCTATGTTTCTGAGTGAAATTGGCCTGTAATTCCTTTTTTTGTAATGCCTTTAAAACAAAAATTTTATTGTATTTTAAGTTCTGAGATAAGCATGCAGAATGTGCCGATTTGTTACATAAGTATACACATGCCACGGTGCTTTGCTGCACCCATCAACCCATCATCTACATTAAGTATTTCTCCTAATGCTGTCCCTCCCCTAGCCCCCTACCCTCCTAGGCCCTGGTGTGTGATGTTTCCCTTCCCTGTGTTCACGTGTTCTCATTGTTCAACTCCCATTTATGAGAACAGGCGGTGTTCAATTTTCTGTTCTTGTGTTAGTTTGCTGAGAATGATGGTTTCCACCTTCATCCATGTCCCTGCAAAGGACATGAATTCATCTTTTTTAATGGCTGTATTGTATTCCATGGTGTATATGTGCCACATTTTCTTTATCCAGCCTATCATTGATGGGCATTTGGGTTGGTTCCAAGTTTTTGCTATTGTGGATAGTGTTGCAATAAACACACGTGTGCAGGTGTCCTTATAGTAGAATAATTTATAATCCTTTGGGTATATACCCAGTAATGGAATTGCTGGGTCAAATGGTATTTCTACTTCTAGATCCTTGAGGAATTGCCACACTGTCTTCCACATTGGTTGAACTAAATTACACTCCCACCAACAGTGTAAAAGCGTTCCTATTTCTCCACATCCTCTCCAGCATCTGTTGTTTCCTGACTTTTTAATAATCATCATTCTAACTAGCATTAGATGGTATCTAATTGTGGTTTTATTTGCATTTCTCTAATGACTGGTGATGACGAGCTTTTTTTTCATGTTTCTTGACCACATAAATGTCTTCTTTTGAGAAATGTCTGTTCATATCCTTTGCCCACTTTTTGATGGGGTTGTTTTTTTCTTGTAAATTTGTTTAAGTTCTTTGTAGATTCTGGATATTAGTCCTTTGTCAGATGGATAGATTACAAAAATTTTCTCCCATTCTGTAGGCTGCCTGTTCACTCTAATGATAGTTTCTTTTGCTGTGCAGAAGCTCTTTAGTTTAATTAGATCCCATTTGTCAATTTTGGCATTAGTTGCCATTGCTTTTGGTGTTTTAGTCATGAAATCTTCACCCATGCCTGTGTTCTGAATGGTATTGCCTAGGTTTTCTTCTAGGGTTGTTATGGCTTTAGTTCTTACAAACGTTTAAGTCTTTAATCTGTCTTGAGTTAATTTTTGTATAAGGTGAGGAAGGGGTCCAGTTTCAGTTTTCTGCATATGGCTAGCCAGTTTTCCCAACATCATTTATTAAATAGGGAATCCTTACCCCATTGCTTGTTTTTGTCAGGTGTGTCAAAGATCAGATGGTTGTAGATGTGTGGCATTATTTCTGAGGCTTCTGTTCTGTTCCATTGGTCTATATATTTGTTTTGGTACCAGTACCATGCTGTTTTGGTTACTGTAGGCTTGTAGTATAGTTTGAAGTCAGGTAGCGTGATGCCTCCAGCTTTGTTCTTTTTGCTTAGAATTCTCCTGGCTTTATGAGCCAATTTTTGGCTCCATATGAAGTTAAAAGTAGTTTTATCTAATTCTTTGAGGAAAGTCAATGGTAGCTTGATGGGGACAGCACTGAATCTATAAATTACTTTGGGCAGTATGGCCATTGTCACAATATTGATTCTTCCTATCCATGAACATAGAATGTTTTTCCATTTGTTTATGTCCTCTCTTATTTCCTTGAGCAGTGGTTTGTAATTGTCCTTGAAGAGGTCCTTCACATCCCTTGTAAGTTGTATTCCTGAGTATTTTATTCTCTTTGCAGCAATTGTGAATGGGAATTCACTCATGATTTGGCTCTCTATTTGTCTATTAGCGGTGTATAGGAATGCTTGTGATTTTCACACATTGATTTCGTGTCTTGAAACTTCGCTAAAGTTGCTTATCAGCTTAAGGAGATTTGGGGCTGAGACAACACGGTTTTCTAAATGTGCAATCATGTCATCTGCAGAGACAATTTGACTTCCTCTCTTCCTATTTGAATATCCTTTATTTCTTTCTCTTGCCTGATTGCCCTGGTCAGAACTTCCAATACTGTGTTGAATAGGAGTGGTGAGAGGGCATCCTTGTCTGTGATGGTTTTCAAAGGGAATGCTTCCAGCTTTTGCCCATTCATTATGATATTGGCTGTGAGTTTGTCATAAATGGCCCTTATTATTTTGAGATACATTCCATCAATACCTAGTTTATTGAGAGTTCGTACATGAAGGGGTGTTGAATTTTATCAAAGGCCTTTTCTGCATCTATTGAGATAATCATGTAGTTTTTGTCCTTGGTTTTTTTTTTTTTTTGTCCTTGGTTCTGTTTATGTGATGAATTATGTTGATTTGCATGTGTTCAAACAGCCTTGCATCCCAGGGATGAAGCTGACTTGACTGGGGTAGATAAGCTTTTTGATACGCTGCTGGATTTGGTTTGCCAGTATTTTATTGAGGATTTTTGCATCAATGTTCATCAGGGGTATTGGCCTGAAATTGTGTGTGTGTGTGTGTATGTGTGTGTGTGTGTGTGTGTGTGTGTGTGTGTGTGTGTGTCTGCCAGGTTTTGGTATCAGGATGATGCTGACCTCATAAAATGAGTTAAGAAGGATTCCCTCTTTTACTATTGTTTGAAATAGTTTCAGAAGGAATGGTACCAGCTCCTCTTTGTACCTGTGGTAGAATTTGGCCATGAATCCATCTGACCCTGGGATTTTTTTGGTTGGTAGGCTATTAATTACTGCCTCAATTTCAGAAGTTGTTATTGGTCTATTCAGGGATTTGACTTATTGGTTTAGTCTTGGGAGGGTGTATGTGTCCAGGAATTTATCCATTTATTTTCTAGGTTTTCTAGTTTATTTTCTTAGAGGTGTTTATAGTATTCTCTGATGGTAGCTTGTATTTCTGTGGGATCAGTGGTGATATCTTTTTATCATTTTTTATTGTGTCTATTTGATTCTTCTCTCTTTTCTTTTTTACTAGGCTGGTGAGTGGTCTATCTATTTTGTTGATCTTTTTAAATTACCAGCTCCTGAATTTATTGATTGTTTGAAGGGTTTTTCATGTCTCTATCTCCTTCAGCTCTGCTCTGATCTTAGTTATTTCTTGTCTTCTGCTAGCTTTTGAATTTGTTTGCTCTTACTTCTCTATTTCTTTTAATTGTGATGTTAGGGTGTCCACTTTAGATCTTTTCTGCTTTCTCCTGTGGACATTTAGTGTGCTATAAATTTCCCTCTAAACATTGCTTTAGCTGTGCCCCAGAGATTCTGGCATGTTGTGTCTTCGTTCTCATTGGTTTCAAATAACTTATTTATTTCTGCCTTAATTTTGTTGTTTACCTAGTAGTCATTCAGGAGCAGGTTGTTCAGTTTCCATGTAGTTCTCCAATTTTGAGTGAGTTTCTTAATTCTGAGTTCTAATTTGATTGCACTGTGTTTTGAGAGACTGTTTGTTATGAATTCCATTCTTTTGCATTTCAGGAGCGTCTTGCTTCCAATTATGTGGTCAATTTTGGAATAAGTGTGATGTGGTGCTGAGAAGAATGTATATTCTGTTGATTAGGGGTGGAGAGTTCTGTAGATGTCTATTAACTCTGTGTGGTCCAGAGCTGAGTTCAAATCCTAAATATGCGTGTTAATTTTCTGTCTCTTTGATTTGTCTGATATTAACAGTGGGGTGTTAAAGTCTCCCACTGTTATTGTGTGGGAATCTAAGTCTCATTGTAGGCCTCTAAGAACTTGCTTTATGAATCTGGATGCTCCTGTATTGGGTGCATTTATATTTGGGATAGTTAGCTCTTCTTGTTGCACTGATCCCTTTACCATTATGTGATGCCCTTCTTTGTCTTTTATGATCTTTGTTAGTTTAAAGCCTATTTTGTCAGAGACTAGGATCACAACTCCTGCTTTTTTCTTTTGCTTTCCATTTGCTTGGTAAATATTGCTCCATTACCTTATTTTGAGCCTATGTGTGTCTTTGCATGTGAGATGGGTCTCCTGAATACAGCACACAAATGGGTCTTGACTCTTTATCCAATTTGCCAGTCTGTGGCTTTTAATTGGGGCATTT
The DNA here is from genome assembly GCA_963573385.1 of Cacajao melanocephalus. Classification (NCBI taxonomy): domain Eukaryota; kingdom Metazoa; phylum Chordata; class Mammalia; order Primates; family Pitheciidae; genus Cacajao; species Cacajao melanocephalus. Next base: position 19,606 of record CAUYLG010025884.1, on the reverse strand, counting down.
AGTCCATTTACATTTAAGGTTAATACTGTTATGTGTGAATTTGATCCTGTCATTATGATGCTAGCTGGTTATTTTGCCCATTAGTTGATGCAGTTTCTTCATAGTGTCAATTATCTTTACAATTTGGTATGTTTTTACAGTTACTGGGATAAGTTTTTCCTCTCTATGTTTAGTGTTTCCTTCAGGAGCTCTTGTAAGGCAGGCCTGGTGGTGACAAAATCTCTCAGCATTTGCTTGTCTATAAAGGAATTTATTTCTCCTTTGCTCATGAAGCTTAGTTTGTCTGGATATGAAATTCTGGGTTGAAAATTCTTTTATTTAAGAATGTTGAATATTGGCCCTCATGCTCTTCTGGCTTGTAGGGTTTCTGCAGAGAGATCCACTATTTGTCTGATGGGCTTCCCTTTGTGGGTAACTCGACCTTTCTCTCTGGCTGACCTTAACATTTTTTTTTTCTTCATTTCAACCTTGGTGAATCTGACGATTGTGTCCTGTGGTGCTTTTCTTGAAGAGCATCTTTATGGTATTCTCTGTGTTTGCTGAATTTGGATACTGACCTGTCTTACTAGGTTGGGGAAGTTCTCCTGGATATATCCTGAAGAGTGTTTTCCAACTTGGTTCCATTCTTCCTATCACGTTCAGGTACACCAATCAAATGTAGGTTTGGTCTTTTCACATAGTCCCATACTTCTTGGAGGCTTTGTTCATTCCTTTTCATTCTTTTTTGTCTAATCTTGTCTTTATGCTTTATTTCATTAAGTTGATCTTCAATCTCTGATATACTTTCTTCCACTTGATTGATTCAGCTATTGATAGTTGTGTATGTTTCATGATGTTCTCATGCTGTGTTTTTCAGCTCCATCAGGTCATTTATGTTCTTCTCTAAATTGATTATTCTAGTTAGCAATTCCTCTAACCTTTTTTCAAGGCTCTTAGCTTCCTTGCATTGGGTTAGAACATGCTCCTTTAGCTTGGAGGAGTTTGTTATTACCCACTTTCTGAAGCCTATTTCTGCCAATTCATCAAACTCATTCTCTGTTCAGTTTTGTACCCTTGCTGGAAAGGAGTTATGGTCTTTTGGAGGAGAAGATGCATTCTGGTTTTTGGAATATTCAGCCTTTTTGCACTGGTTTTTCCTTATTTTCATGGATTTATCTACCTTTGGTCTTTGACGTTGGTGACCTTCGGATGGCGTTTTGCTGTGGATGTTCTTTTGTTGATGTTGTTACTATTCCTTTCTGTTTGTTAGTTTTCCTTCTAACAGTCAGGCCCCTCTGCTGCAGGTCTGCTGGATTTTGCTGGAGGTGCACTCCAGACCCTGTTTGCCTAAGCATCACCAGCAGAGGCTACAGAACAGCAAAGATTTCTGCCTGTTCTTTCCTCTGGAAGCTTCATCCCAGAGGGATCTGCCAGATGCCAGCCAGAGCTGTCCTGTATAAGGTGTCTGTTGACCCCTGCTGGGATATGTCTCCCAGTCAGGAGGCATGGGGGTCAGAGACCCACTTGAGGAGGCAGACTGTGCCTTAGCAGAGCTCCAGCACTGTGCTGGGAGATTCACTGCTCCCTTCAGAGCTGGCAGGCAGGAATGTTTAACTCTGCTGAAGCTGCACCCACAGTCACCCATTCCCCAGGTGCTCTATCCCAGTGAGATGGGAGTTTGATCTATAAGTCCCTGAAGGGGGCTGCTGCCTTTCTTTCAGAGATCCCCTGCCCAGAGGGGAGGAATCTAGAGAGGCAGTCTGGCTACAGTGGCTTTGCTGGGCTGTGGTGGGCTCCACCCAGTGTGAACTTCCTGGTGACTCTGTTTATGCTGTGAGAGGAAAACCACCTCCTCAAGCCTCGGTAATGGTAGATGGCCCTCCCACCACCAAGCTGGAGCATCCCAGGTTGACTTTACACTGTTGTGCTGGCAGAGAATTTCAAGCCAGTGGATCTTAGCTTCCTGTGCTCCATGCAGGTGGGATCCACTGAACTAGACCACTTGGCCCCCTGGCTTCAGCCCCCTTTCCAGGGGAGTGAATGGTTCTGTCTTGCTGGTGTTCCAGCACCACTGGGGTATGAAAAGAAACTCCTGCAGCTAGCTCAGTGTCTGGCCAAACAGCTGCCCAGTTTTATGCTTGAAACCCAGGGCCCTCATCGTGTAGGCACCTGAGGGAATTTTCTGGTCTGTGGGATGTAAAGACCTTGGGAAAGCATAGTATCTGGGCTGAAGTGAACCATTTCTCAGGGCACAGTCCCTCCTGGCTTCCCTTGGCTAGGGGAGGGAGTTCCAGAACCCCCTTGTACTTCCCAGGTGAGGCAACACCCTACCCTGCTTCTGCTTGCCCTCCATAGGCTGCCCCCACTGTCTAACCAGTCCCAATAAGATGAGCCAGGTACCTCAGTTGGAAATGCAGAAATCACTTGCCTTCTGCATTGATCCTGCTGGGAGCTGCAGACCATAGCTGTTCTATTTGGCCCTCTTGCCAGCCACCACCGTTTTTTTTTCTTTCTTTTTTTTGAAGGTACTGAATTTTGCAGTGGCTACAAAATTCAGTCACAAAGATTATTGTGACTATATCTAACTGGGATGCAAGTTGAGGTAGAAATATTTCAAATGTCCTTAAAAAAATAAGTAGCATAGTTCTTCCTGGACTCTTCTTTAATCACAAGCCTCAGATTGATCCCAAAATGACACAAAGCTGCTCTACCTAATACTCACCTCGCAGTAAAGTTGGTCACTGTCCTCTTATAAATTCAGACTTCAAGAACTGGAAGAGACTTAGGTAGTCATGCCCAACCAGTGGGGTTTTGATATAAAGATTTATGCTGATTCACATAATGAGTTGGGGTACGTATTAGTTTCTCAGGGCTGCCATAGCAAATTACTAGAAACTTGGTGGCTTGAAACAACAGAAATTTATTCTGTAACAGTTCTGGAGATTAGAAGTCCAAAATCAAGGAATGTGGTCATCAGGGCCACATTCCCTCTGAAGGCTTTAGGGGAAAATCCTCTTTGCCTCTTCCAGCATCTGGTGGTTCCAGGCTATCCTTGGTATTTGTTGGCTTGTAGTTGCATATCTGCAATTTTTGCCTTCATCTTCACATGACCTCTCTCTCTGTGTCTTCTCTTTTTCCATCTCTTGTAAGGACACTCATCATCAGACTTAGGACCTATCCTCATCCAGGGTGGCCTCATTTTGAAATCCTTACCTTGACATCTGTGAAGATCTTTATTTAAATAAAGTCACATTTTGAGATTCTGGGTGGACACATCTTTCAGGGCCACAGTTCAACTCACTACAGGGTACATTTCCTTTTTGTTATCCTCTGGAATGTTTGGGTAGGATTGGTCTTACTTCTCCCCTTAAATATTTGGTAGAAATTGCTAGTAAAGCTATCTGAGACTGGGGTTTCTTTGGTGGAAATTTTTTTAAGTTGTATTTTATTATTCAATTTTTTCCTCTACATGTTAGTGAACAACTTTTTTCTGTCTTTTTAGTGGCTACCCTAGAAATTGTAAAACACTTTTTTGACTTACCAAAGTCTAATGTTTGCTTCCCTCCTGCATAATACTTTAAGTCCACTATAATTTCACCTCTTGATTTATGTGACTTTTTTGTCATTATTTGAATTTCATATATATTTTAAACACATGGGACACAATTATTATTGTTTTATACATAAATATATGTACTTAGACTTACCTGCATTCTCATAATTTTTTGTTCCTATTTGCAATGCCTTTATTGTGTCATTATAAAGACTGTAAAAATATAGACAATTATTTAAAAACTAGCAATTCCTTTTTTCTTATTTGTAACGGCTATAAAATAATCTTGTAAAGAATATAATAAATGAAAATCACTTAACAGATGTTTACTGTGTGCTAGGAACTCTTCCAGGACTTATTAGAGCTACTGTCCTGCAGAATTAATTCCAGGGGCCATCATTCACAAAGAATACATGAGAATAATGTCCCTGGAGTTGCTTGTAAATTATGCTCCCTAAAGATGTACAAATCAGTGGTCCTAACTGAAGATGACAAGATACAAAAATATACTAGCTTATTATAATTATGTTTAAAATAATTCCCTGTGCCTGGATAAAAATCCCAAAGTGAACATTTAAATACACACATAGTCTTAATAGGACTATGGGTGATTTCTTTTACATATTTTTCTCCTTTATAAAACTTTTGAATTAATGTTAAAAATGTAAGTTATTTGCCTTCCTCCTTCTGCCTCTAGGTCAGGTCATGCTAAAGTTCTCCCAAACAGGAAGACAAGCAGAGGTTGCATCTGTTGATAAAGGTCTCTTAATGTTAAAACTGTTTTCATAACCTCTTAATCTCTCATTATTGCAAGAAATTCTTTCTTAAGTTCTAAATGTCTTCAAAATGTAGTATTTAAGAATTGTATGGGATCTTGAAAGTCATCTATGTGAACCACCCAGTTACTGCTTGAATTATCTTCTACAATACTACTTCCAAAGTGTTGCCTAGCTCCTTTTTACTAAAATATAGTTTGTGAACAAGCAGCATCAAAATCACCTGGGACTTTATTAAAAATGCAGAATCAGGCCTTTCCCCAGATCTTCTGAAATAGAATCAACCCTTTAACAAGATCCTCAAGTAATTCATATGCATAGTAAAAGTCAGCAGCACTGGTCTAGACCATGCCCAGGCACTTTTAACTATAGGAGCTCATTGCCTGCCAAGGCAATTTATCCCTCATTTGCTCATCTTTTACTATGAGAAAGATCTGCATTATATTGAACCAAAATATTTCCCCCAAATCCCAATCTTGTTTTAAACCTGAGATACTTTACAGGCAAATAGAATTCCTCTTCTATATGGCAATTCATCAAATACATGAAGAAAAAAATTATGTCCCATCCCTCTTTCCTCCAATAAACTTGCCTAATTCCTTAATTCTTCCATCACATGACAAGATTCCAAGTTCTCTCTCATCAAAACACATCTGCTGTGGCTTCAAATCTGGCTCTACACCCAGGGAGAGTGGAGAGCAGCATTATCCCATAACCAGTGTTCTCCCAAGTGTATTGAATTAATGACTTCCCTATTATAAGTGATGGCATTCTCATCTTACAGGAATGTGGTCTGAATTTACTTTGAGGACTTTGTCCAGATATTGTGGATATTGATTCCTTCAAAGTAACATCAACAAATATCAACTGAAGGGTTTATTTTTATGTGTTCAACACTGTTCTGTAGGGAATTCAAAAATATATAGGTTATTTCTCAAGGAATGTAAAGACTGGAGAAACAACACATAAATATATCAGAATGTTTTAAATATAGCATAGAATGCCATAATGTGTAAATTAGACCTTAAATACCTGAGGAATTTAGGTAAGGGATAGGTCACTATAAGCTGAGGTGACCAAAGAAGAATAGTGATAGAAAGGACATGCACTTTAAGTTGAAAGAGCTTAAGGCGGGGGACACCTGGCTTTGACACTTCTTGCATTTACACGTTAAGAAAACACTTGATCTTTCCGAGCTGTAGCTTCGTCATCGGTGAAGTGTGAGTAACAACAGTATTTAGCACATAGACTGGTTGTGAGGCAGAAAAGACATATGTGAGGAGGAGGAAGAATAGTAATGGCAGGGTGGGATGCAAGAACTCTGCATGTAGCCAGTGACATGAGTGAGACAGACTAAATTCTGTTACTATTCTGTCCCCTCCAGCTGCCCCTGTTAAGAGCCACACCAATTTCAGTTTCTCGTGAGGAAGACATTTAAAACATCTGGGAAGCATTAACAATGGATGAGGCTGCCTTGGGAAGTTGCGCACTCCAAGACACCACTTGGGGAATCCAAGCAACGCCTGGGAAATTGAGTTCCAGGGAATCTGGGGGAGAATTCACACCTGGGGAGGAGGTTGTGCCAAATGACTTGAGTCTGTGCTTCTCCATCGGAGAGTTGGGTGAGAACTAGCTCTCCCTATTCAGCTAATCTGCACTACTCGCTTCTCTTGTAGCCTCTTCAGAAGAAACTTGACTCCTTCCCAGCTCAGGACCTTTGCACCACCATTTATGTTGCTGCCAGAGAGCCTGTCCCAGAGTCTGTCCAGGTGAGGCATTTCTTTGCTTACTCTCTGTAGAGAGGGAATACATGGAGGAGGGGAAAAGAAGGGGGATTCATTTAGGGGGGAGGAGGGAGAGGATTAGGAAAAATAGCTAATGGGTACTAGGCTTAATACCTGGATGACAAAATAATGTGTACAACAAATCCCCATGACACAAGTTTACCTGTGTAACAAACCTGCACATGCACACCTGAACTTAAAATAAACGTTAAAAAAAAAAAAGAAAATGTTAAAAACAAATTAAATGAAACAGATTGATGAGTGCTGGACTGGGGAAGGCAGGCCACAGCACGCAGCAGCAAGCAGTCTCTGTGGCCTTGGCGTTCCAGTTTCCATGAAACCCCCAACACCTGCGCACATGGGACCACCGCGCGCTCCCTGCTGGCCAGCGTTTCTCTGAGAGTTGTCCAAGGACCACATCAGAATCAGCCAGCATACTTGTTAGAAATAAAGATTCCTGGGGCCTTCTACCTAGGATTCTGTTAAACGAAAATGTCTATGGAGAATAGACAGAGACCTACATATTAAAAAAAAAAAAAAAAACCCACGCCCCAGGTAATTCCGATACACCTTCAAGTTGAAGAACAGCAACTGAAGTCCAGAAGTTCTCAACTCCGGCTACAAAACAGAATCACCAGGGAAGCTTTGTAAAAATTCTCATGCCTAGACTCTGCCCGGCCCCATTTAATCAGAATATTTAGGGTTGGATCTCTGCATAGGTGTAAAGCCTAGAAGAGAATATGAGGTGCAGCTCAAAATGAGACTTGCCTATCTACCCTATTGCAAGATCAGCAGGGACTAAGTTTACTTCTGACAGAAATCTTCCCTTTACTGAATGAACAGAAGTACATTCTGGCCTGAAATCTTTGCTCCACTTGGGCTTTTTCACAAGACAGCCCAGGATTATAGAGGTACAGAGATCACACAAATGCCTGCATCCACCTCCTTCTTCAACGCTCCTACCGCACACACACCCAGAAATGCCTGGGCAGTTGTCCTATTTCAAGATACAATAGATCTTCAACTTGAGGTCCATTCTCAGTACATTGTCATATCCAAGAGGGAAGTAAAAATATAAACCAGACTTCAAAAGCTTAAAAATAATATAGATTTTTACTGATATTTACTTAAGGACACAATCAGTATGCTATAGTTAACATTTTATGGCAAAACCTCTTAAATTCCCCATTCTCTTCTCTTTGTTTCTTGGACTTCCCTATGAGAGATCTTTGCACATAATCCTCTTCTCCCCTCCCTTCCTCTCTCCTGCCAATATCACTTTTCTCCTCTCCCTTTGAGTCCCACTAGGCTTTTAAAAAACTCAATCATTTACAACTCTCTTGCCTTCCCCAGATTGTGACCCTGCCTAACAGCAAAACAAATGGTATTCCTTACAAGAGAATGGAAGGGGAGAGGGCAAAGACGGAGACAGAGCCCTGAGTGCTGATCCTCAGATCATGCTCCCCGTGATGGCATGCTTATGTTTGGAAGGGAGCTGTGGGCCTTGTTGCAGGTGGGGAGGCAGTGTGGGAACTCAGGTGCTGCCCCAGCAAGGCCCTGTCTGTGACAGACCCTGCACACGTCGACATGCAACATGATCGCTTAGACCCTTTCCTTTTCCTCAGCAGCGCCGTTTTCATTTGTATCCTGTGAAGTGACTATCCAGTCCCTCCACTCACAGACTTTTGCTTTGTCCCCAGGAAACAAATTCCATCACAGTCTATGCTAGTGTGACACTTCCAGAGAGCTGACATCAATGACCCAACAAAGGGACTTTCTGAAGGAAAATGGAACAACCAAAACAAACACTGAACTTGGCCCCGGGCCGAAGTTTCCTCTGACAGACACGCTACACATCTGTACCCTTCTTGGATCAATTCCCTGGTGATGTTTCTTCCACATGCATCTGTGAAATCAACAAGGAAGTGAGGCTTCCCAAGAATTTAGCTTGCTCTGCAGTGGCTGCAGGTGCAGAACAGAGAAGTACTTGATAACAGCTTTGCATCCTAGTGCTGTGGCAGATGAAATGGGTAGTGATGTGAGTTCAGACTTTGGGCATCTTGCTCTTGGCTGGAATTGGATAATAAAAACCAAAGACTGAAAGCCATCTGAGTACCAATCTCAGTGGACTACCAGTCACGAAGTCTGGAAAAGTTTACATTTTGGTTGTCTTTACTTTGTTCTGGGAGCTGATCATGATCACTTGCAGACCTGATCAAGCCTCTGTGCCTCAGTTTCTCTCTCAGGATAAAGAGTGAATAGAGGATGAAGGGTGAATTTCTTATTATATGTATAAACACTCTGATATTATTGTATAAAAGAAGCTAAGAATATCATTATTTTATTTGCAAAATCCAGAAGCTAAAGAGTCAATAAACAGAAAGAATGATTTTTGAGATCTCTGAGTTTTGAACAGTGGACTGGAAACCATGTAAGAGCCTTAAACGTACAGTTCTGTGCAAATGGTAATGAGTTTCAAGGAAAAAAGTAGCAAATGTTTGGTGGTGCTGTTACAAAGGAGCTTGGAATACTCAGAGGAACTTGTTTCAGGGTGATTTTTCACTTCTCAAAATGATGTTTAAATCCCAGTTCTCTGTTTATTCCCTTGAACCACAAACCTGGAGCCTCAGCTAAGACTCTCTGCAAACAGGTTCCGAACCTATTTTATATCCAGGGCTTCAAGGGTTATTGGAGGTCAAGGTCTTTCTTAGACGCCTTCTACTCCCTGCATACCTCTCCTCAAACGAAATGTATCTTCTGGTAGAAAGTTAAGTTATTTTGGTCTAAGAGCTTCAAATCATTGAATGCTCAATAACTTATTTTGCAGGCTACAAGCAGAAAGAGCCTCTTTTAGTAAAGTCCTATTTTCTTCCTATTTTCTGCTTTCAGACAGGCTGTCCTTAATTTAAGCCCTTCCTTTTCTTATTGGTTCTTATATAAACTTGGCGAGTACTGTAAAAAATAGCCACTATCGTACCATTGCATAATAAGGGGCACCAACTTCCCAGCTCAAAACTCAGGTCCTTACTGCCTTGTATCTCATCTCCTCTATGCGGTCCATTCGCATTGTAAGCGAGTAACTCATTTTCTGGTACCAGCTTCTGTAATAGAGTTCTTAGTTGCAATCAACAGAAACTACTTTGGCTTTTTTATGTAGAAAAGGAACCAGTTGAAAAGATACTGACTGCGTCTGGTAACTGCTAGAAGGTTCTGTAAAACCATGCTTTGAAAGTGAGGAGAAAAAGAGGAAACTAGGCTATGGCTGGGTCCACAGTCAAAATTACAAAACCAGTCCAGGGATGGCAATCCTGTCCTTGGACAGCCACTGTCCCCAGCACTAGGCACAGACTCCACCACTGCCTCACTCTCTCTCCTGGACTTGGAAACTTGGCATTACTGTCACTGCTGCACTGTCTGCCATGAAAATGAATTCTCCAGGGTCCCTTCTTTAACTTTTCATCTCTAGCTTATAATTCAAAGTCTGGGATTGATTGGCCAATCCTAGATCACACATCCATGTCCTATCTCCAAGGGAGGTTGGGAATTGAATATCTGGCATTTTCCACTTTCATTTCTTATGAGTTAGGGAATTCTAGAAATAATAGAAGTGGGATTCAGGTGGTAGGCAGACAAAAAAGCTTCACAATTATCTACTACGCCACCCTTGTATAACCTTAGCCTCATTTGCTGTCTATACTCAAGACGGTGGAGCTGCTAACGAAGATTTGTAAACCCTGGGGTTATGAGCACTCATTCCTTTACTACAACTCAGATTGCTCTAGAAGCTCAGCTCCCAGCGTTTGGGTTTTTCCAGTAGCTGAATTTTACCTGATGGAAAGGGAGAAACAAAGGGTAAAGAAGAGGCTATCGCTTCTAAGTTTCCTGAACCCCTGGGCTCAAGACCTCAAGAACCACCCTCCACAGGGGGTGGTGTGTGCTGGCTGAGAAGCTACTGTGAATTGATTCTTCTTCTGAAGTTTATGTTTCTAATTTCTGGAAATGAATAAATTACAGCCAGTCCATCAGGACCTCACTGGGAAAGGAGCCTTTTGGGCACCCACCTAACAGCACTGGCATTATGCCTTCACCCCTAGACCATGGTTACAAAGTGGGAAAACAACCCCTTTTGGTGATTCACTTACCACTCTCTCATTGCCCCAAATGGCACTGTGGGAGTGGTGAGTGGCAAGCAGGAGCTTGCCTTTTCCTCAGGCTTAAAATAATAAAATTGAAATTTCAGTCTGTTTTCCCTGTGTTTCCCCTCTAATGCTGTTTTCTTTTGACCAAGCATGTCTGAATTCTAGAGAAGTCAGGAGGAATACACCCATTCTCGGTTTGAAGGGACTGATGTTCTGAAATACAACTGGGCACAGACCCAGGCTCCTCAGGACGCTTCCTCCATTCACACAGCAGGGATGTGATTGTTACAGGGGGTGGTGTGTGCTGGCTGAGAAGCTACTGTGAATTGATTGTTCTTCTGAAGTTTATGGTTCTACTTTTTGGAAATAAATAAATTACAGCCAGTCCATCAAGGAAATTACACTTTGGTCCTGTGTTTCCTAAAGGATTTATAACACAGTAGTGTGGCATGACATGTTTGCTGGCCTTGTGTCTCCCTGTCATAGTTATGAAATGCTGAAGGAGGCAGATTTGATCAGGTAGGATGTGAGGTTGTCTCTTTCCTGGGGGTGGACAAGGGTTAGCTTGGCATCCCCTTCACCAAAGATCAGGAAACACCCTCCACATGGAGACCTGTGTTGAAAGGATTGTTTAATTTTTGTCACTTCCAAAGTAATTCCCTTCCCTGAAGTGCACCAAATTCCTCCTATGGACAAAATCAACTGTGGCACTACTGACATTTGGAATTGGATAAAATTTTCTTGTGGGGCTGTCCTGTGCACTGTCGGGTGTTTAACAGCACCCCTGGCCTCTGCCCACTGGATGCCATAGCACATGCCCTGTCCTTGATTGTGACAATCAAGTATCTCCAAACACCAAATGTCCCCTGCTTGGCGAAATCTCCCCCAGTTGAGAACCACTGATCTGGAGATATGCTGGCCCCCTGGTGAGCTTTGAGAAGACTAAATACACTTCTATATACCAAGAAGTAGATCTGCCAAAGGTGCCACCTGGTCACTTAAGCATAGCCCAAATCTGCCAGTAACACCCAAGGTTACCTAAATGTTAGAATTACCTGGGTAACTTTTTAAAATACTGATGCCCAAATTTAACCTGAAACCAAAATGAGATCTGGGTTGAGATCTATAGAACTACCACCTTAGAGAGTATACCACACCAAGGATTTTGAAATGAGTTCCACATACCAGCCACAAGAGGGTGATATAGCAACACAATCCACCCAACCTCAGCAGCCTTGCCACTCCCTCCTATCTACAGGATGTGGACTGTCACAGACTGGCTGAAACTGTGGCTGGTTTTCAGCTCTTACAGGCTGAAAGGAGATAAGGAGGCCAATGTGGATTGATGACAGGATCTACAGAGTTAACTGTACTAAGTTTATTTCACAGAAGACTTCAATGCTTCCCTCATTCAACAAATAGTTATTAAGTTTCTACTAAGTGTTTGAGCTTGTCATTTAGCAGGAGACACAAAGAACACAGGCAATTGAAGTATTATGATAGGTAGATCACTATGTGCTCTACTGAGAAGCCATTGGAAAATAAAAGATGATGATGTTGATAATTACCCTGGTGTGTGGGGAGGGTGGGAACGGCGGCTAGGAGGCAGGACTGTCTTGTAGCTCTCACTCGGACGAACATGTCTGGAGACCCATATCATGAACTTTTGCTCTAGGAACCACTGCAAGAACATACCAGGAAAGCTGAAAGAATTCACAGACCCTTTGAAAGAAGTGGGTTGCCACTCCAAACTCTGTGAGGTAGCTGGAAAAATGTGAGTGCCTAAAGTGTGAGAGTGGGAAAGTCTACCTCCGAACACACAACCTCACAGGGGAAACCTGAAAATCCAGATCACGGGAGAAGGATTTAACTTTACCTAGAGCAGAAATGAATTTAGAGAGCCAAACAAAATATAAAAGTAGAAGAAGCAGTGGGAAGAGCCCTGCAGGCACTCCTGGTCCCCCAGAAAGTCCAGAGAAGTCATTTCTGACTTTAATCTCACAAGGTTCCTTGGGGAGGGCTGCCAGTGGAATCGGGGAAGCGCCACAGGGAGAGGGAAACTTCCAGTTGAACTTTGTAATAATTTTGACTGAGTACGAATTGTCCTGGCCAAAGTCTGTGGGGATGAACCGAAAGTGCAGATACTATCACAGAAGTCACAGCAGGCAGGGAGGGATGAGGCCTGAATGCCCTGCTTACCTTCTCAGCAGAAAGGCTGGTAGCCCAGGGCAAGATCTCAGCCCTGCATACCAGAGGCCTGGCTATAAATTTGGCTCTGTTGGCTACTGGGGGAGCATGGCAGGAGTGAGACTGGCCTTGCTAGCTGTGTGGGAGTGGGGTGAGGCCTGTCACCGCTGGCTTTCCCTCACTTCCCTGGCTACCTGTACAAAGCAGCAGAGGCAGCCATAATCCCCCTGGGAACATAACTCCATTGGCCTGAGAACCTCTCCCGCATACCCCACAGTTGCCACAACAACCCCTGCCCAAGGATAGTCTGAGCTCAGACATCCTTGAGCTCAGACTCTGCCCCCACCTGATGATCTATCTCTGCCCACCCCGGTAGCTGAAGACAAAAGACATAATCTTGCGGGAACCCTATGGCCCTGCCCATCACCTGAGGAACACAAATACTTATATAGGTGACTTTAGGACAAGCTTTGTATTTCCCCTATACTGCTGCAGCCGATGCTGTCTTGAAATCACCACCTCCTGGATGGAGGCCAATCAAGTCAAGCCATTACAGCAACTCATAACAAAACAGCCCTGCCCCAAGGAAGGAGAAAACAACAGCAATTTCACCACTTGTAAGCATCCTGGCTAACCAGAGGTCCTGGGTCTGTCCACGTGACAAGTTAGCCTAGCCAGCATTTGAGAAAACCCACGCACTAAACAAAACGACAACCAAAGACTCTCACAGCATTCACTTCACTCCCCTGCTACCTCCACTGGAGTAGGTGCTGGTATCCTGGCTGAAAGACCTGAAGATAGATTCCAACACAGGACTCTTTGCAGACACTCCCCAGTACCAACCTGGAGTCTGGTAGCTTCCCTGGGTGACTAGACCCAGAAGAGCAATAGCACTCACTGCAGTTCAGCTCTCAGGATGCCCCATCTCTAGAGGAAAGGGGAGGGCACCACGTCAAGGGATTACCCATAGAACAAAAGAATCTGAACAGCCGCCCTTGAGTCCCAGACCTTTCCTCTAACACAACTGACCCACATGAGAACTGGAAAAACAATTCTGGCAATATAATAAAACAAGGTTCTGTAACACCCCCAAAAGATCACACTAGCTCACCAGTAACAGATCCAAACCAAGAAGAAATCTCTGAATTGCCAGAAAAAGAATTTAGAAGGTCGATTATTAAGCTTCTCAAGTAGGCACCAGAGAAAGGTGAAAACCAACTTAAAGAAATTTTTTAAATAATACAAGATATGGACAAAAATACTGTAGAGAAATAGATATTATACATTAAAAAATAACTTCTGTAAATAAAAGACATGCTTAGAGAAATGCAAAATACACTGAAAAGTTTTAACAATAAATTGAACAAGTAGAAGAAAGAATTTCAGAGCTCAAAGACACTGTTATTGAATTCAACCAATCCAACACAGACAAAGAAATTTTTTTTTAATGAACAAAGCCTCCAACTAATTTGGAATTATGTTAAATGACCAAACCTAAGAATAAATTTGTGTTCCTGAGGAAGAAGAGAAATCTAAAGTTTGGAAAACTTATTTGAGGAAATAATTGAGGAAAACTTTCCCGGCTTTGCTAGAGATCTAGACATCCAAATACAAGAAGCTCAAAGAACACCCAGGAAATTCATTGCAAAAAGATAATTATCTAAGCACATACTCATCAGGTTATCTAAAGTCAAGATGAAGAAGAGAATCTTAAGAGCTGTGAGGCAAAAGCATCAGGTAACCTATAAAGGAAAACCTATAAGATTAACAGCAGATTCCTCAGCAGAAACCCTATGAGTTAGAAGGGATTGGGCTCCTATCTTTAGCCTGCTTAAATGAAGTAATTATCCTTACTTTAGCCCCCTTAAATGAAATAATTACCAATCAAGAATTTTGTATCCAGCAAAACTAAGCTTCATAAATGGGGGAAATATAAAGTCTTTTTCAGATAAGCAAACACTGAATTCATTACTACCAAGAGAATTTGTCACTACAAAGAAAGCACTACGAGAACTGCGAAAAAAAAATTCTCAGTCTTGGAACAAAACCCAAAAATACACCAAAATAGAACCTCCTTAAAACATAAATCTCACAGGACCTGTGAAACAATAACACAATTAAAAAAAAACCCCAAGATATTCAGGCAACAACTAGCACAATGGGTAAAATAGTACCTCATTTCTCAATACTAACATTAAATGTAAATAGCCTAAATGCTCCACTTACAAGATCCAGAATGGCAGAATGAATAAGAATTCACCAATGAAGTATCCGCTGTCTTCAAGAGACTTGCCTAACACATGAGGACTAACATAAACTTAAAGTAAAGGGGTGGAAAAATATATTGCATGCAAATGGACACCAAAATTGAGCAGGAGTAACTATTCTTATATCAGACAAAACAGACTTTAAAGCAAGAATAATCCAAAAAGACAAAGAGGGACATTATATAACAATAAAAAGACTAGTCCAGCAGAAAAATATTACAGTCCTAAATAGATATGTACCTAACACTGGAGTTCCCAAATTTATAAAACAATCACCAGTAGATGTAAGAAATGAGATCGACAGGAACACAATAGTAGTAGGGGACTTCAATACTCCACTGACAGAACTAGAAAGCATCAAGACAGAAAATAAACAAAGAAGCTATACCCTAGAACAAATGGGCTTAACAGATATTTACAGAACAGTTTACCCAACAACTAATATACATTCTACTCATCAGATCATGGAACAGTCGCCAAGATAGACCATATGATAGGCCATAAAACAAGTCTCAATAAATTTAAGAAAATCAAAATTATAACAAGTACTCTTTCAGACCACAGTGGGATAAAATTGGAAATCAACTTCAAAAGGAACTCTCAAAACTATGCAAATATATGGAAATTAAATAATCCACTCCTGAATTATCTTTGCATCAGCAATGGAATCAAGATAGAAATTTTAAAATTATTTGAAATAAATGATAATAGTGACACAACCTATCAAAACTTCTGGAATATAGTAAAAGCAGTGCTAAGAGAAAAGTTCATAGCATGAAATGTCTACGTCAAAAAGTCTGAAAGAGCACAAATAGACAATCTAAGGTCACATCTTAAGGAAATAGAGAAACAAGAACAAACCAAACACAAACCCAGCAAAAGAAAAGAAACAACCAAGATGAGAGAAGAACTAAATGAAATGAAAACAAACAAAAAACAGTATCCAAAGACAGATGAAACAAAAACTTGTTCTTTGAAAAGAGAAAGAAAATGGATAGACCATTAGTGAGATTAACCAAGAAGAGAGAAGATCCAAATAAGCTCAATTAGAAACAAAATGGGAGATATTTTAACCAATACCACAGAAATATAAAAGATCATTCAAGGCTATTATGAACAACTTTATGTGCACAAACTAGAAAACTGAGAGGAGATGGATAAATTCCTGAAAATATACAACCCTCCTAGATTAAGCCAGGAGGAAATAGAAACTTTGAACAGATCAATAACAAGCAGCAAGATAAAAATGGTAATTTAAAAATTGCCAACCACAAAAAAGTCCAGGACCAGATGGATTCACAGTTGAATTATATCAGGAATCAAAGAATTGGTATTAATCTTATTAAAACTATTCCAAAAGATAGAGAAAGAGGGAATCCTTCCTAAATAATTCTATGAAGGTAGTATCACCCTAATACCAAAACCAAGAAAGGACATAACACAAAGAAAGAAAACTACAGACTAATATCCCTGATGAACATAGATGCAAAAATCCTCAACAAAATACTAGCTAACTGAATTCGACAGCATATCAGAAAGATAATCCACCATGATCAAGTGGGTTTTATACCAGTGATACAGGGATGATTTAACATACACAAGTCAATAAATGTGATATACCACATACACAGAGTTAAAAATAAAAATCATATGATCATCTCAATTGACCAGAGAAAGCATTTGTCAAAAATCCAGCATGCTTTCATGATTAAAACCCTCAGCAAAATCAGCATAGACAGGACATATCTTAAGATAATAAAAGCCATCTATGACAAACCCACAGCCAACATTATACTGAACAGGGAAAAGTTGAAAGCATTCCCCCCTGAGAACTGGAAGAAGGCAAGGATGCCCAGTTTCACCACTTCTAGTCAACCTAGTACTGGAAGTCCTAGCCAAGTAATCAGACAGGGGAAAGAAATTAAAGGCATCGAAATTGGTAAAAAGGAAGTCAAACTGTCACTGTTCACCAATAGTATGATTGTAGAAAGTATTAAACTCTACTCATCCGAAGAACTCCTAGATGTGATAAATGAATTCAGTAAAGTTTCAGGACACAAAATCAATATACACAAACCAATAGCACTGCTATACATCAATGGTGACCAAGCTGAGAATCAAATCAAGAATTCTACCCCTTTTACAATAGCTACAAAAAAATTAAAATACTTAGAAATATACCTAACCAAGGAGGTGAAAGATCTCTACAAGGAAAAGTAAAAACACTGCTGAAAGAAATCATAAATGATACTAACAAATGGAAATACATCTCATGCTCATGAATGGGTAGAATCAATGCTGTGAAAATGACCATACTGCCAAAAGCAATCTACAAATTCAATGCAATTCCCATGAAAATACCATCATCGTTCTTCACAGAACAATCTGTGTTAGAGATTGTATTAGAGAATACAATCCTAAAATCAATATGGAACCAAAAAAGAGCCTGTATAGCAAAAGCAACACTAAGCAAAAAGAACAAATCTGGAGGCATCATATTACCTGACTTTAAACTATACTACAAGGTTATAGTCACCAAAACAGCATGGTAATGGTGTAAAAATGGGCACATAGACAAATGAAGCAGAACAGAGAATCCAGAAATAAAGCCAAATACTTACAACAAACTGATAATTGACAAACAAAAGCAAACAAAAACATAAAGTGGGGAAAGGACATCCTATGCAACAAATGGTGCTGGGATAATTGGCAAGCCATATGTAGAAGAATGAAACTGAATCCTCAACTCTCACCTTATACAAAAATCAAGTAAAGACCCAAAAATGGATCAAAGACCTAAATCTAAGACCTGAAGCCATAAAAATTCTAGAAGATAACGTCACAAAAACCCTTCTGGACATTGGCTTAAGCAAAGACTTCATGACCATGAACCCAAAAGCAAATGCAATAAAAAGAAACAAAGAGGACTTAATTAAACTAAAAACCTTCTTCACAGCAAAATAAATAATTAGCAGAGCAAACAGACAACCCACAGAGTGGGAGAAAATCTTCGAAAACTATGCATCTGACAAAGGAGTAATGTCACACCTCAAGGAATCTACAAGAAACTCAAACAAATCAGCAATAATAATAATAATCTTATCCAAAAGTGGGCTAAGGACATGAATAGATAATTCTCAAAAGAAGATATACAAATGGCCAACAAATATGAAAAAACGCTCAACATCATTAATAATCAGAGAAATGCAAATCAAGATGACAATGCGATACCACCTTACACCTTCAAGAATGGTCAAAATTAATAAATGAAAAAATAATAGATATTAGTGTAGATGTGGTGAAAAGGAAACACTTTCACACTGCTGATGGGAATGTAAACTAGTACAACCATTATGTAAAACAGTATGGATGTTCCTTAAATAACTAAAAGTAGATCTACCATTTAATCTAGCAATCCCACTACTAGGTATCTATCCTGAGGAAAAGAAGTCATATGAAAAAGACACTTGCACACGCATGTTCATAGAAGCACAATTCACAGTTGCAAAAATATGGAACCCACCCAAATGCCCATCAATCTATGAGTGGATAAAGAAAATGTGGTATATATAGACCATGGAAAGAGGAAGAGAGAAAGAAAGAAGGGAGGGAAGGAAGGAGGGAAGGAAGGGAGGGAAGAAAAATATACAGCCTCAAACACTTAAATAAATGGTTGGAATCAGAGTTTTCTATAACTAACCCCCACCTCAATGTAGACATCCTTTTCAAGTGGAGGCACTTCAGCTTGAGTGACATTCCTGGCCTGACTTCTCTCTCACTCTTCATTTACTCCACCTCAGCGGGGAGAAGTGCATAAACTGTTTTGTGAGTTTGGGAAGATAACTGAGCAACCTCCATGCAGCCCCTTCTCAGATGTCTTTCTTGAAACCAGCCTATCTATAGAAGGCACATATTCTTGTCTCTTCATACCTGTTCACAATGGCAGACTCTACTCACATTGGGAGGGTTTGCCCACTTGTGGCCTCTTCTTTCTTCTCCTTCTCCTACATCCCCCACCTCCTCCTGATGGTAGTAATAGTGATAGTCAACATTTATCAAGTGCTTTCTAAGTGCCAAGTATGGTCCTGAGCATGAATCATGCATTAACTTGCCTAAAGCCACATTTGCCAACCAGCTTTATCAATAATAGAGCTGACACTTTTTCTCTATCTGTATGAATCTTCTGTCTATTTCAAAATTGATTCCGAATTAGGAGCAGAGGAAGTATCATTTGTTGCTCCCTCCCCGAAGCCCCAACATCTTCTCTGGCCAAATTCCCTTGCCAAACATCCTCCATGTCTTCCCTGAACTTCTCTCTCACAACAGTTTCTCAGGTTCCATTGTTAGGTCCACGTGGCAAGTTGTTGTATGTTAAAATCCTTCCTCTTGGGACTTACCTACTTTCTCCTAGTGGTTTTCTCTGAATAACCTAATTCGTCTTCTGCATAATAATTTTTCAAATATCTAAAAATAACTGTCATTTCCATGCAACCTGTGATCACTAAAGGAAACCAAAAAACATTTCACTCCCAAATATGCTTTTTTGACTTATTTCAAGATGGCTATTCAGATGACCTGAAGACAGGAATAGCTGTGCAAAGCTGCTTTTGTGGAGGAGATTTGCATCTGTAGAAAAAAATTTGCATTGGTGAAATAAACAGCTAGGCTTTCTCTGCCCCATCCTGTCTTGATCTTGGAAGGATAGGCTCCTGGGAGCAAGAGACTGAAAGTCTGACACCTTTGAGGGGATGATAGAAACATTCTTTGAGGGGCTGATAGAGCTGTGTTGTCCAAAAGACCATCAGGATGGATAAATAGTAGGAAGGAGAGCATTATTAGTGATACTGGTTTGCAGACCCAGAAGAGACAGTCTCTAATACATGCCTAAGCTGGTTTCTCTTCAAAGAGAAGAAGGACGGTT
>CAUYLG010025882.1:0-11477 GCA_963573385.1 Cacajao melanocephalus | reverse complement strand
ATTCCTTCCTGTCTCCATTGTTAAGCACAATTATTGGCATAAAAGAGGTTTTTAATACCCATTTTTAGACTGCGTTCTAGCCTGGGCAATAGAACAAGAATCTCGTTCTCTCTCCCTCTTTCTCTTCCTCTTTCTTTCTCTCTTATATTCTTTTTTTCTTTCTTTCACTCTCACTTTCTTTCCTCTCTTTTTCTTTCTTTAATTAAAAAAAAAAAAAAGTACTCTCTCAGAGCACAGTGGAATAAAATTGTAAATGAACTCCAAAAGGAACCCTGACAACCGTGCAAATACATGAAAATTTGATAACCTGCTCCTGAATGTTGGGGCAATGAAATCAAGATGAAAATTAAAAGATCCTTTAAACTGAACTATAATTGGGACACAATCTATCAAAACCTCTCCCAGTTTCAAGTATGTGTTTTTCAGCAGCGTGAAAATAGAGTAATATAAATAGAGCCTCCTTAAAGCATAAATCTCACAGAACCTATATTTTTATTTTTTAACTTTAGTAGAGATGGGGTTTCTGCCATGTTGGCCAGGCTGGTGTTGAATTCCAGGCCTCAAGAGATCTGCTTGCCTTGGTCTCCCAAAGCGCTGGGATTACAGGTATGAGCCACCATGCCCGGCCACAATACTATTTAAAAGAAAGAAAGAAACACTTCTTTGGCAACCTTTGGAAGTAACTAGAACATCAACCCTTAATCTAAAAATTAACAACTAACAGAAAAAACATAAGCCATTAACCTGCTTTCTTGTAGATTGTATTTCAGTGTAATTAAATAGCTCTAGTTGATGAGGAAAAGTTTTTCTTGACAAATAATTTCCGACTAATAAATATGGAATTAATAGCAGAGTTAGATAATCACGAATGAGTAACCACTAATGAAATAATTCAGGCAGAGGTCATAGTATGAGCTATCTATTGCTGCATAACAGATTCCTTCAGAATGTTGCAGCTTAAAACAACAAACATTTATCATCTCACAGTTTCTGCGGGTTAGGAATCAGGATGGCTTACCAGGGTGTCCTGGTTCAGTCTCTCAACACTACAGTCAAAATGTCAATGGGGGCTGCAGTCATCTTAAGACTTGAGTTGGGGAGGATTTGTCTACAAGCTTACTCACGAGGTTGTTCGCAGATTTCAGGTTCTTGCTGGCTGTTAGCCAGGGAAACAGGTACGTGCCACATGGGCTTCTCCATAGGGCATATCCCAAGATGGCAGCTGGCTTCTCTAAGAGCTAGAAGTGAAGAAGAGAGCAAAAGAAGATGTCCAATGTAGAATCCACAGATTTTTTGCTAGCTTATTCTTGAAGTGACATCCCATCACCTCTGCTGCACTCTATTCTAGAAGTCTTAAGTCCAGCCTAGAGTCAAGGAAAGGAGATTACACAGAAAGCCAATAGCAGGAGGTGGGGATCACGGGGAACCTCTCAGAGGCTACTTTAAAAGTTGATTATACAAATTGGATCATTCTTGTCATGCCTAACTAAATCAGAGTTGAGGGGCCAGGAGCAAAAGCGTTAAGACACAAAACATTTCTCCAAGAACACCATTCTCTGCAAGCCTGGATGCTGAAATGGGCTGCTATAACTTAAAAGCAGTTTTATCTAATGGTGACTGGAACAACCTGCTTAGACTCTAAGACTGGTTTAAGCCACCATGGTCACTCACCAATTAGAACTTGCCAGTTCTCCAAAACTCTGCTAGTGCCATCTTTCAGAACAATATGTAACATTTCTTCTTTTTATAAACCCTGCAACCTTCTCTCTGTTCTTTGGACACATTGAAGACAAGCTGGTGTGTGTATATGACTCAAATTGCAATTCTTGCTTCCCAAATAAAATGTGTTAAATTTAGATATGTGTTTCTATATTTTATTTGACTTCAACACTGCCTACCATCATCATCGAAGGATGAAAGCTTTTAGATGAAAAGTTAATGGGGACTTTACAAAACAGAGGCATCAGACGGTCATCACCTGAATCCTTTACTAAATCTTAAACTCACTAAAAGAACAAGACATTATTTGCCTTGTGCTGTGAAGCAATCTGAAGTACATAGCAGCACCCAATGAGGTGTTTTTTCCAAAAAGATGTGAGCTCAAAACTAACCTTTAACAGACAATCATTTTATAAGAAATAAATCTATCAATTTATTTTTAAATAAATATATATGATAGAAGAACAAGTTAAACAACACCATGAGGATACAAATCTAGAAGGTGGGACCTTCTACAGGTCAATGGACCTATTTCTTTAGTAAGTCAATTGCATGAAAAAAATGAGAAATTTCTCTACACTAAAAGAATCTTGAGAGACCTAACAATCAAATGCAATCTTTAGAACTTGCTTGGATACTGATTCAAATAAGCCAATTAGAAAAAGTTTTCTGATAATAAGGTGACTTTGAATATGGAAACAAAGATGGTACCAAGGAATTATTAACTTTT
Source organism: Cacajao melanocephalus (assembly GCA_963573385.1). Lineage (NCBI taxonomy): Eukaryota > Metazoa > Chordata > Mammalia > Primates > Pitheciidae > Cacajao > Cacajao melanocephalus. The sequence goes on along the minus strand of CAUYLG010025882.1, from coordinate 9,028 downwards.
CTTAGTAAATAATGCATGGTGGTTATGAAAGAAAATGTCCATATTTTTCCAAGATGCAAACAAAAGTAACATCTGAGACATGGGGTCTAAGATTTGTTGATTTGTTTTAAAGTACTTCAGCAGACACAGCAAACACAACAAAAGGAACAGATAAAACGTGGTAAGATCTTAACAACTGTTCAGTCTAGATTATGGATATATGCAAATTCATTGTAGAATCCTATTCATTTTTATGAATGTTCAAAGATTTTCATAAAAACAAGAAGAACATATATCAAGAGTGGATAGTTTTATAGCTGAGTTCTAGCTATACTTCAATATTTCTAATATTGTTTAAATATCTGTGACCTTAAAAAAGATGAAAAACTTCCCAATTCATTTTATAAATCTAGCATAACTTTTAAAAAACTATTTGGTGGTTTTGTTTTTTTTTTAAAGAGACAGGGCCTCACTTTGTTGCCTAGACTGAAGTACAGCGGCATGATCATGACTCATTGCAGCCTCGACTTCTAAGCTCAAGAAATTTTCTTGCCTCAGCCTCTCAAGTAGCTGGGACTACAGGTGCACACCACCATACCTAGCTAATTTTTGTTAGTTTTTTTTTAGAGGCAGGGTCTCACTACGTTGCTCGGGCTGTTCTTGAACTCCTGATCTCAAGCAACCCTCCTGCCTTTGCCTCCTCAATAGCTGGGATTACAGGAGTAAACCACTGTTCTTGGCTCCAAAACCTTTTTTTTAAAATGTAATATGCATGGAGAAAAATTAATAGTTGTGCGTAGCTTGAGGAATTTTTGCATACTGAACACACCTGTGCAAAAAGATTAAAAACCAGAACAGTTTTTGCACCCCAAATACCCACCCCATGCTCATGTCAGACAGTATCTTCTGCTGAAGACAGTCACTGCACTAAACCCAGCATATCTTTTTCTTTTTTTAGATGGAGTCTCACTCTATCGCCATGGTTGGAGTGCAGTGGTACGATCTGGGCTCAATGCAACCTGCACCTCCAGGGTTCAAGTGATTCTCCTGCCTCAGCTTTCTGAGTAGCTGGGATTATAGGCACCCAACCACACTCAGCTAATTTTTGTATTTTTAGTAGAGATGGGGTTTCACCACGTTGGCCAGGCTGGTCTTGAACTCCTGACCTCAAGTGATCTGCCCACCTAGGCCTCCCAAAGTGCTGGGATTACACGCGTGAGCCGCTGTGCCTGGCTGCCAGCATAAATTTTAATGCCAAAATCTGGTTTTAAAAAATAGTGCAAAAAGTGGAGACTACAGAATAATTTCACTTATATACAGACAACTTTTAAAAATCACATATTAGGAAACAGAATCCAGAAATAAATTTTAATATCTATACAATCAGAGACACATATATTGTCAACAATTTAATCGCTTGCCATTATTTCTTGCATTCCCTCTGGGTTCTTACTAAAATACATACTTTATTAGTAGTTTTTTTAAGCAAGGGATTATGGATGGTAAACATTTTAGGCTCATGTATTTTTTGACGTATTTATTTTACCCCTATTCCTCAGAAAGAGTTTGGCTGCTTATAGAATTACAGACAGTTGTTTTCCTTCAGCACCGTGAGTACATGACACTATTGCCTTCCGATGTCTATTGTTAATGGAAGTTCTACTGTCAATTTGTCATTTCTTTGTATGTAGTCCATCACTCTTTTGTAGATTATATTTTTCTTTACGGCTTAGTGGTCTATAGTTTTGCTACAGTGTTTCTAGGTGTAGATCTACTATCAATATCTTGCTAATCAGTCTGATATTTTTCAGTTCAAAATCTCATGTGTTTCTTGACTTTTTTTTGTCATTTTATTTTCAAATATCACTTTCTTTTCATTCTCCTATTTTTTTCTGCTGATTCCATTGTATACATTTCTAAACTTCTCATTCTACCCTCCAATACTCTTCTTTCTCTGTCTTACTGTGCTATCATCTATAAGCTTTTCAATGTTGTCTTCCAACTTATTAGCCCTCTCTCTTCAGATATATCCAGGGTACCACTGAGATAATTATCAAGGGTTATTATTATCATTTTCAATGACTATATCTTTTACTTCCAAGATTTCCAATTTGTTCTTTTTCAAATCTTCCTGTTCTTATTTCATAGATGCTGTTTCCTTGTCTTTGGGCAGTTAATATATTAGATTTAAGTTCTCATATTGATCTCTATATCCTCAGTTGTTAATTTATTTGTTGAATTTGCCAAATCCTTTTATCATGATGAACTTCCTTGTGTGCTTAAAATTCCTTAAAGAGCTATTCTTGCTTTGGTGTTCTTCAGACACACCCTTTCTTTTCATATGACCTGTATTTACTTTAGCCCTGGTCCAGATGGGTTGCACAGTCCAAACCACTTCTCACATTAGCAGATTAAATTGGACCCTTTGCTCCATAACAGTGACTTAATTTTATAATACACCTTCATGTGTGTTGTACATACTCAGTTCAGATGTTCTATTGGGTGCTTGGCTTCTTCACCCATAAATTCAATGCTCTCAAAAGCAAAAATCTATGTCCAAAACATTTTAATACACTATATATTCCATTTAAGAGAATAAGTTCCTTCATTTTGATGATCAATTTGAGGATAAATGACCAAAGACTTGCGAACTGTAGGGGGGAAAATAACATCAGGCATGCCCCGGCTCTCTACAAATCTCTTCTCAGTGTTGTATTTTACGCCTGTGAATGAAATTGCAGTAGTGTGCCTCCACTTCACAATCCCCTTAAAATATCTCCATTCCAGATCCCTTAGATCCATGAATTGTTTTTCTGAAAAGAATTATATTTTCAAAGAATCACATGGTGTGGTGTTGTTATTCAACCTTTCATTACTCAGAGATGCTTCACGGACAGAATAAACCTTTGGTGAACTTGAGTCCCCTCTTTCTGGCAGAAAGCTATTTCTAAAGCTTTATTTTTATTTATTTATATTTTTTGAGATAGAGTTTTGCTTTTGTTCCCCAGGCTGGAGGGCAATGGTGCAATCTCAGCTCACTGCAACCTCCACCTCCTGGATTCAAATGATTCTCCTGCCTCAGCCTCCCAAGTAGCTGGAATTACAGGCATGCGCCACCATGCCTGGCTAATTTTTTGTATGTATTTTTAGTAGAGACGGGGTTTCGCTATGTTGGCCAGTCTGGTCTCAAATTTCTGACCTCAGGTGATCCACTTGCCTCGGCCTCCCAAAGTACTGGGATTACAGGAGTGATCCATTGCGCCTGGCTTAAAACTTTATAAACTTAAGGGAGACCCTGTGGTGTTTATTTCATGTAAAGCACGCTCCTAAACAGGAATTGAGTGGGTCTGGCTAACTGGGCCTGAGTGGACCCCTGCAGGGCCCGGCCAGGTGGAGGGAGTGTCTCATTCTGTGATTGCATACTAACAGAATGTGCAAACAGAAAGCTCTACAGAACAATGAGAGCAGCAGGGAGGAGAAAAGGATCCTAAAACAGGGAGAAAGATGGGTCAGAAGTGCACAGATCGTTAGCATCACTTCTTCCAAGATGCTAATGTAAGCCCTAAGTATAAAAGGGCAGTGGCTTAGCTAGAATCTGGCCATTCTCCATACTTGTTCAGGACCCACAAGCTTGAGGGATCATTAGCAGTTACAATTCCTTCAAGGAGCCAATGAGCCAAGGAGAAAGAATCAAGCCAAGACACAACGCATGTTCCCATCCCCAGCAGCCATTCCCCTTTCCCTTCTCTTCCACCCCTTTCATGGCTAAATACATTGTAATGCTGAAAACAACAATAAAAGCAAGGCTGAAGGCAGGGGCTTGAGTGTAAAACCAGGAGTCAACAGGCCACCGAGATAAGTATAAGGAGAATTATGGTCACAGCAGATGACGAGCAGGAGGGCTAGTCTATTTCTGATGGGTGACTTTATCGTCCCCCATGTGGTGACATTTGAGCAGGTCACCTATAGTTCAAAGACTGAGCAGACACCACCCCATCCCAATCAGTCCTCCCTCCCTGTACTGGGAGGGCCTGGGCCTTTGTGGTAGAAAGTCTTTATATAGACTCTGTCCATGCCTGAAGTAGAAGACAGGTGCCAGAGACTCTTCCTTGGGCTCATACCTCCCCAAGTAGAACATTACGCCTGGCCACGGTGTTCAACAGTCCGTTGATAAGGCCAGTTGCCAAGTTTCAGGGAGTTTGACAAGATCTTTGTAGGCCTGGCATAGCAAGAAGTGGCAAAAGGAAGGAAGGGGATCTTTGACAAGAGAAGGTCCTAGAGCTGATGATTTTGGTGACTAAAGAGCCTCATGTCCCAAACTCCTGACCTCAGGTGATCCTCCTTCCTTGGCCTCCCAAAGTGACCAGCCTGGCCAACATGGTGAAACCTCATCTCTATTAAAATACAAAATTAGCTGGTGGCAGGCACCTGTCATCCCAGCTACTCAGGAGGCTGAGGCAGAAGAATTGCTTGAACCCAGGAGGCAGAGGTTGCAGTGAGCCGAGATTGTGCCATTGCACTCCAGCTTGGGTGACAGACCAATAATCTTTCAAAAAAAAAAAAAAAAAAAAAAAAAAAAAGAGCTTCATGTCATGATCTCTGACAGTCACTTTAGGTTGGCTTCCTCCATACACATTGCAATCCTCTTCTGCCTTCCTCTGCTATAGACAGGGGAGCTAAGAACTCTATTCACCAGCCTTCCCTGCAGGAAGGGGTGATGATTGGAAACAATTCTGGCCAAGAAGATATATAAAGAAGTCAATCGCCTAGGGAGAGATATTCTAGAAAATCATTGCTTCCCTATTAAAAGAGGACAGAAGTATCAATGTGGATCCTCATCCTATCCCACCTCTTTCTGCCTGGAATGTGGCCACAGCACCTGAGGGTAAAGGAGATGTCTTTTGGACATGAAAACAAAAGGTACACACAAAACAATGGCAGAGCCTGGGTCCTTGGAGGCATTTGAAAGCATGGCTCCACAGAGAGTGGAATCATGGTCACCAGGGACAGAGTAAGGAGTGGGAGGGGAGGATGGGAAGAGATAAGTCAATGGGTTCAGAGTTGTAATTAGAAGCCCTGCGTAGTGGCATGCACCTGTAGTCCCAGCTACTGAAGGGGCTGAAGAAGGAAGATTCCTTGAGCCCAGGAGTTTGAGGCCAGCCTGGGCAACACAGCAAGATACCATCTCAAAAAAATTTAAAATGGGCCAGGATCGGTGGCTCACGCCTATAATCCCAACACTTTGGGAGGCCAAGGCAGTCAGATTACTTGAGCTCAGAAGTTCAAGACCAGCCTGGGCAACATGGTGAAACCCCATCCTTACAAAAAATACAAAAATTAGCCAGGCATGGTGGCATGCACCTGAGGTCCCAGCTATTTGAGAGGCTGAGATGGGAGGATTGCTTGAGCTCAGAAGGTCAGGGCTGCAGTGAGCTGAGATTGCATCATTGCACTCCAACCTTGGTGACAGTGTCTCAAAAAAAAAATTAATTTAAAACAAAGTTACCATTAGATAAGAAGAATCAATTCTGGTATTCTATTGCACAGAGGGTAAGGATGGTTAACAATAAGATATGGTACCTTACAAAGTAGCTAGAAGGAAGGTTTTTAAAAGTCCTCACCACACGTCAAGCGCGGTGGCTCACGCTTGTAATCCCAGCACTTTGGGAGGCCGAGGCAGGCGGATCATGAGGTCAGAAGATCCAGCCCATCCTGGCCAACATGGTGAAACCCCATCTCTACTAAAAATACAGAAATTAGCTGGCCATGGTGGCAGGCGCCTGTACTCCCAGCTGCAGGAGAATCACTTAAAGCTAGGAGATGGAGGTTGCAGTGAGCTGAGATTGTGCCACTGCATTCCAGCCTGGCGACAGAGTGAGACTCTGTCTCAAAAAAAAAAGGCCTCACCACAAAGAAATGGTAAGTGCATGATGGTCAGGCTAACTACACTGATTCGATCACTATACAGCATATATATCGATTGAAATATATATTGTACTCCATATTCCACATATATGTACAATTACAATCTGTTCATTAAATAGAGAGAAAAAAAACATTGCTCCAGCTGTTATCTGCATACCCCTAGACTTCCAACTGTGTAAGAAAAATAACCCCTATTTGGTTTTCCTGTTATTTTTGGTCAAACACAGACCTAACCTACATGATTCTACAGGATTTGGCCTGAATAAGAGGAGCTCATACAATAGGAGAAGAGGAAAACTCCCTTTTCCTCCACCAGTGCATGGTGCTAATAGGAATATGTCCTGTAGTATACTTTGGAATACTAGAATCCTAAAGTTTTTCTGGACTGAGTAGGAGAATAGAAGATGAATTGTTGCAATACCAATTACACCAAAGGGATTACTGGATATCTTTCACATAGATGCCTGCCTGGCTTCATGCATATTTCTTGAATAGACAATGACATGTACCAGAAATTTATCTCCAGGATCTCAGGAAATGAAGATACAGAGGCAGAGAAGAGACTCCAACACAGAGTTTGTGAGGCCACATCAGAGACCTCCAGAAGTTAGGTAAACAGCAGGTAATTCATGCATTAGGAAGAAAGAAAAACTTGGCCCCTATGGATGGCAAAGTCATAAATGTTCAAGACCCTATCAATCATCCAACACCCTTCTTCAATAGGTCTTTAACTAGCTCTTCTTACTGAGTCTCAACCCTTTTCACGATTTTTCCTCTCTGGTCCCAGACTTTACTTGTGTACTTTGTGAATTATCTAGGCCAGTCCTACGATTGCTTTTATTGCACCTCTACCTAGGTTCCAAGCCCACAAAGTAGGACTCTATGAAAGGAACCTGCATTTGACTCTACTAAGACATCAATGTAGGGAGTTACAGCAAAGACTCTTTCAACTTCTTGGACCAAATATATTCACAGTAATCAATCTATTCCTTTAAATCTGCTCCATCTGCCTCTTCCATTTTTTTTTTTTTTTTTTTTTTAGGCAGAGTTTTTCTCTGTTCCCCAGGCTGGAGTGCAGTGGCACAATCTTGGCTCACTTCAACCTCTGCCTCCTGGGTTCAAGCAGTTCTCCTGCCACAGCCTCCCGAGTAGCTGGGAATACAGGTGCATGCTACCACGCCTGGCTAATTTTTAAATTTTTTTTGTAGAGTCCGGGTTTTGCCATGTTGCCCAATCCCACTACTTTTAATATAAAAATGGTAATGTCATAATATGTGCTGTGAAAATGGTCTTATCTTGAATCAAGAACCTACTTCAGAATGCTATTACAAATTGAGGTAATACATTAACAAAATGACAAAATATTACCTCTCTCAAATTATATAAGTAAAATGGAGAACTAAAGTATAAGATATTCCCTTCTCATTAAAATTCAGCATCATACATTTCATGTATTTTCAACTTGTGTGATCCTTGGCCTTTTATGGGCACCTTTCTATTAAAGAATCAGAAATGAAGAATTTCCTCCTGTTATTGGTGGCCTCTGTTGAAAACTCTGCTAGAAATGTATCAATAAGGAAAGAATAAAGATTCGTGAAAAAAAAAAATCTCTTAAAAATAGCCCTTAATTGCATCAAAGCCAACATACTGAAGAAAAAAAAATAATACTCACTAACTTCATGTAACAAGAAGCAAATAGCTATGAGTGCCTTAGAGTGCAAGTTTAACTGGTTCACTTTGTAAAGGAGAGTTTAGGTGTCATGTCTAAAGAATACATCTTTTAAGAATGTATTACATCTTTTTAAGAATGAATCTGGGACTTGATCCTGGAATTCTGGATTCCCTGTTCTGCATTTTAACTTATTTTTATTTTTATTTATTCATTTTTTAGGGACAGGGTCTTGCTCTGTTGCCAAGGCTGAAATGCAGTGGTGTGATCATAGCTCATTGCCACCTCGAACTCCTGTGCTCAAGTGATCCTCATGCCTAAACCTCTCAGGTAGCTGAGATTACAGGCACATGCCACCTAGCTCAGCTAATTTTTAATTTTTTTGTTTTGGAGATGGGGTCTTTCTGTGTTTCCCAGGCTTGTTCAGCCATGAACCCCAGAATTGCAAAATTGCTGTAGGTCAGTATTCGAGTATGTCTGCTCTAGTAAATTTGCAATGAGATTTCCATTCCTTTTCTGCCACGTGGCCTCATCTGTTTAAATTACCTGGGTCAACTATGAAGTATCTATGAAGTTTATCTTCAGAGATGAATTTTTCCGTAGTGGCACTGGAAATGCCTAGCCTGCATAAGATTTTGGCGCTTGGAACTGTCTTCTGTGTGGTAACCTGGGCCAAGGCATTCGAGTGATCAATGAGAATTTCATAAGGAAAAGTGTGCTTGGGAGGGGGGATCCCACACCGTGACAGCCTCTGCTGGGACCTGGAGAGCCTCTCCACTGGAGAGAGTGAGCCCTCCAGTAAGCTGCGGTGGAGGAGCTCAGTCATGGATGCTGACTTCTTCTCTTTTTTAACCACTGTGCACCTGCTAACAGGTTGGGGATCTCTTCTCACATCAGTGCCCTTGGTCAATGACAGAACATTCAGGTTTTTAGCAAGTACTTCCTGTGCTTCAGTAAGTGAAATATCATGTATTGTTAGAAGATTTGATTTCTTGCTCTCCTTATTAAAATGTTCAATACATGCATATAATTCTGGCAGCTGTGGACAAAAAAAAAAGTGGCAAGTCATGAGACTGACAAAAATGTAATATTTCGGCAGACCCACAAACCCTGAAAAAAATAATAAATAACTATAGGACAGTAAATAACCATAAAAACAAAAGCATTTTTATCTTTGGAACATATCTTTGACTAACTAAACCAAGTCAACTGTGGCAATGTGGAATAGAGAACACAGAGGTCAAATCTCAGATTCATTCCCATAAAGATGTATTTTTTTTTTTTTTAGAAGGGAGTCTGTGAGATTTTTATTTATTTATTTTTTATTTTTTAAAAGAAAGGAAAAGAGAGGAACGAAAGTGAGAGTGAAAGAAAGAAAAAAAAAGAATGTACGAGAGAAAGAAAGAGGAAGAAAAAGAGGGAGAGAGAACAGAATTCTTGTTCTACTGCCCAGGC